>LTAE01004931.1:11833-30287 GCA_001647135.1 Pontederia paniculata | reverse complement strand
GAGAATAATATTTTCTGAGGGCATGGATTTATAGCTTAGGAATTCAGATATTTGATCAAATCTGAATTTGTCTCAGATTTAAAGATAAATTTCGAAATTCAAATATTATTTCCTTCTTGATAGATAAGGAAATATCTTTTTGGGGAAATAAAAACCTGAGGAGATAACTTTGTGAGGAGATAAAAATCTGAGAAGATAACTTTGTGAGGAGATAAAAATCTAAGGAGATAAAATCTTTGATCTTCTAATTATGGAAATATATTTGGAGAAAATAAATCTGAGGAGATTAAACTTATGAGAGGATAAAATTGAGTTAGGTTTGAAGATAAATTGGGGATGAAATCTGGGTAGTTACAGGAGCACTTATCATATTTAATTGCATTGATTCATACTTCATATACAAGCAAATCATTTCTACGTAATTATTTTACGTGTTAATTTCTCATTTAGTACCCCTTTCTTGTATAAGTCAAAATCCAAATTGAAACGAAAACAAAAAGAATTATCGTGATAAGTGTGTAATTTAAGCAGGGACTCGCATGAAAATGGTCAATAGGGTTCAGTTAAAATAGTCCCATAATTTAAGAGTAAGAACAATTTGGATAAAAAGTTAAAGATCTAAGATTTACTACACGGTGTAGTGTAAATTCATTTTGTCAAAAAGAAAAGGAGAAAAAAAATGTCATAATGGCTAAGGGACAAATAATGTATAAAATACTTGATTTTTTTGTAAGAGAAAGTATTGAATTTGGAAGTGTTAGATTAAATTTACTCTTAATTGAATTAGTCAAGATTCATAATTTAGACAAAAGAAATAACAAATCACAGGTAAAAGTACTCATCAAAATCCATTACTTATGCCATGAATTTATTCTAGGGGGTTCCAATAGTTCGTCAAACATTTGAAAGAAAATAAATAAATAATATCGAGGCAAGTGTGTTTCTGATATTTATTAATATTTAACATGGCAAGCTGCAATCATTTTTTTTTCCTTCTTTGCAGGAAACAAACATTGTTACATTAATTGAAAAATATTTTAATATTCTACATCCTGCTTGTTACATCATGGTATGTGACAAAAGCTTTTATATATATATATATATTATATATATCGCAGCCAAAAAAATAAGCATGAATGTTGGATGCACTATGATTTCTTTTTCATTTGATTTGGAAATAAGGAAAAGGCAAACAATCAAAATATATTATTCAATTTTTTGTTACTTCAAGAGGTGAAGCGAAACTATCATTTCAATGAATAAATAAATTATCTTTTAGAATATAATATAAAAATTGAAATTGTTTCTTCTACGAATCTCTAATTGGTCAATGTCACACCACTCTTTGTAAAATATAAAAAGAAATTACGAAATAAGAAAGAATTACAAGAATCCAATTCAATGTAGATATTAAGAAGGAAAAATGTGTTTAATATTCTCGTCTTCTTCCACAGCGACAAAGAGATTTTTTCAGGAGAGAAATTTTATCCTTCCTCTTGGTTCCAATCCAGGGAGGGGCAAGTTCTAATCGAGTACGCAGTTACGATGGCAACAAACTCCATCTTTGTCTAGCAATTAACTCTGTGTGTGTGTGTGTGTGTGAGGAGAGAGAGAGAGAGAGAGAGAGAGAGAGAGAGAGAGAGATCCTCGCGCACACAAAACGCCTCCAACACACAAAATGCCCTCTTAAACTCACTATCACTGCTTTTCCTCATCTTTCTCCCCTTCTTCCAGTCACACCAGCCTCATGAACTTATGGAACTCCACCAACCTCGCCGCATTTCCCTCCAGTAGCAACTCTGCTTAGCTACTCCTCCATCTACGCCGACCGGCCGCCCTCAGGCACTCGGCTCTTCTGCTCCATCTATCCTTGTCAAGATAGCTAGAAATAGGAGGAAGTTTCACATTGTTCCTCATGCATGAATCATGTAGAACATGCAAATCCTTAGGGTCAATTATTCTATGCTAGTAAGGCAACATGATGAAGCTCAAGTGATGTCGCAGTGATGGCGGATTAAACTTTGAAGGAAAACAAAACCACTAGTTAACAATTTCTAGGGCCTTTTGTTCAGTATTCTTATACTATTAAACTAGCCCATCACATGACAAGCTACAAGCTGAAGACATGACACATTCTAAGAATCCATCATCCAAAATCCATGCATATCAAACTACCAAAAAAATTATATGACAGGTTCTTATGAGCATAAATGTCATCTCAAATACAGTGCTGAAGGGCAAGAGAGAAAAACCCAGATAGCATCGTGTTATGTTACGAATTAAGCAACTGAAATTGGTTAAAAGTTGATGATCAACTAGTCCTAAAAGACAAATAATTGCAGTGACTGATAAGAAGAGCAATCTATATAGTGTGTCCTAAGAATGAAGGATAAGAAAAAGACTAAATTTCCTAAGCCTTTAAAATGAAACGTGGAATTGCCTCGTCAAGATCACACTTGTAGAATCATCAGTTCCCTATGAATTGTTTCATGTTCTTCAGCCACAATATGTACTCCCTCTCATCTTTGTTCAACATGTACTCCTGAAGGAAGTCAAACAAGGACTTCTTAATACCTCTGACTTCAAGATACTTATATAAGGCCTTCTGCAAATTCTCATTCAAATCCCTAAAGTCAAAAGAGTAAAAAATACTTAGATATACTTCCAGGATGCTCTACAACTTGATTCGAAATAGAAGAAAAAGAGCATTAGAGGAATGACTTACAAAAATTCAGGGCCTTCATATATATTCTCATCATCAGGATTATCACTTTTCTTGGTTACCATGCTCTCTATTTTAAGTTCATCAGAGTTCAGGCTGCAGTAGAATTCCAAGAAAGAACCAGATCCTTTATCGATATTAGCAACCAATGTCATGTTGGCATCCACAGAGTCATCATTTGTGTCAGCGTTGTAACTCTCATCAATATATTCTTCCTCATTAAAATCTAACATTACAATGACTTGGATGTCCTCCTCATAAAATTTCTGCTTAAGTATAACTACATGGTCACCAGGATTATCAACAATCTCAAATGGAAAATTATCTGGTATATCAACCTCCTGAAAGAAAAGAAAAGAAAAGAAAAAGAAATTTGAGATAACAAATATCCATCTGCATAATGCAACAAACATGATGACAATCCTTTGTGGAGGTGACTATCCATATCGGAAAGTCCGCTTAGTCTAACAACCATGAAATATACTAGAAAAATCGATGAAAATAGAAGCAGCAACTAATTAATTCATATTGTTACTGAAACATCGTATTTATAAAAGAAGATACTCATATAAGCTATCGGCATCATAGATCATTATCATTATGGATAAGAGGAAAACCACTCAATAATCAAGCTTCTTTTCTTGAAGAAGAAGATGATGATGACGAATCAAGCATTACATCCATGAAGTTTCTCATGTCAAAAAAGATACTACTTGAATGAAGATTAATGTCCGAGCAACTTATTTTTTACAAGTACACAATCTATTATTGAAAACTTTATTCCAAAAATAGTGAATATAAACCGATTAAATGACAAATATGAGAAACACAACCAGTGGAAAGAGTTTAAATCAGTAAAGACTACGCGCATGAGCAAATTCAAGAAATTTAGATTAGAAATCTCAATCCATGTTATCAAGGAAGGCAGAAGCATTGCCTTAACCTACTCATGTCAATGAACTACATCCCAAGTAACCATCCTTGCCATTTCTTATTAAATAACCACCATTTACAACAACATAGAACTAACCATTAACCCCAATATTGTCATGCAGAGGCCGAGAGTGACTTTTTCCCTTGAGATAACAGAGCAAGAAATTAGACAAGATAAATGTATACAGAGAGAATAAGCTTTACTTCAAAGTCCAGGGATGACAATGCAACCACAATTGTGAACAACATTTACAACTGTTACAATGTGGACAACTTTAATAGCAACCTTGATGCATATACAATTAAAAAGGCAAATGAAAAAAAAACAAGCAATGGTTGTAAATCCTATAAATTGTTGGATTCTTATTTCGAGGGTTGTCAGCAAAAAATGCAGAATGATCTCATCTCTATATATTTATCGGCTTACAAAAAGTAGATTTTTGTTTGATTCTTGAAGTAGAAACCCCAACTGTAATCTTTTCCACTTCCAATGGATACAATTTTTAAGCATTCGGCGAATGATTCAATTGTTCATGCCCGAACAGTTAACCAAAAGCAAACATATAGTCACAAACAGAAATAGATAGGAAACGTTTCACGAGGGATCCGCATCATCGCACCTGATCGTTAAAGTCGGCCTCCATGGCGTAGTTTATCTCGGAATCGAGTACCCGCAAGAGGTTCTCGTCGGCCGCGATTGCCTTGGTGGCGGATTGCCCGTTGACGGCGGAGGAAAAGAATCGAAGGGAGGAAGCGAATGGATGTGAGCTCTTCACGAAGACGCCGAGGCGTTTGGGTGGCTGAGGGACCGTCGAGGTAGAGAAGGCCGAGAAGGAGCGGCCGCCGTGGGCGCGGAGAGGAGCGAAACTGGAAGAGGAGCGTAGGCACCGGCAGACGAGGGCGGTGGCGGCCATGGAGGACGACGTGCTCCGGAACGTGATGGCTGCTGCTGGTGCTGCGAATGGAGCGTGTGCCATGCAACTTTTTCTTTTTTTACTCTGGTTTTAGGAAGGGCTTTGGGTAGAGAAAGTTCCACTACTTATTTATTTTTCAAATTTGTGTTCCCACTCAAAACTTTCTGATTTTTAGAATCTTAGATAAAATTGTTTTTTTACTCATAAATTATATCGTGAAAACTGTATTTATTTTATATATCAAAGAAAAATAATTAATAAGCTATTAATATTAAATATTTTTTGTTAAACATCGAAAAATACATGAATATTAATGTTAATTAATTTGGTAAATTTTATTGTTAAAAAAACTTTTAAAATAATTTTATTATATAAAATACAAAAGATGATGTGCATTCATATGATTTCATTAATCATATAAATTATATGACTAAAATATGAAATAAATTATATCATATAAAATTTTGTATCAATTTAATTTGTTTCTAAACTTTTAAATTCATTTCGACAACTCATTTTATTTTCTAATAAAATTAGTGTCTTTCAATGTTGCCAAAAATTATTTAAAGGCTACTACAAGAACATCACGTTTGCAATCAGAAATAGTCAAAACTTAGTTATAACTAACTCAACGAAAACTGCTCGTTTGATTCTTAATGAATTGGTCAAATTCATAACCATATCATATTCATGACTTATAAAATCACGAGGCGTGTGAGCGTGAGTCCCGCATTCTTTATGTCTTCCTGGTCGCACCGAATACACATAATAATTATACGCACGCTAATATTTATATATATAATTTAATGTACCTATAAAATACTTCAAATTTTATAAAGATATAGAGTGAATCTTAATTATTTAATGTATAATCAACATATCTTAAAATTATATAATATATATATACATATATAGATATAATTTGCCTTGAATACTTTTGTTATAAAATTTGAGTTAACACAAGACAATTTAATTATAAATTATAGGAGAGAGTAGCAGGTGAAAAATGTTTGCTTCGAAAATATTTAAAAAGTTGGATAAAATATTTGAATCAATTTCTTTTGTTAATAGGATAAAATGCGTAACTCTTCACCGCTTGAGAGATCGACTTTGCACTACTCATAAATGGACAATATCTAGTTTCTTTAAACCAATAATTGGAACATTTTTGTCTAAAAGAAATTGAATAGTATAAAGTAAAAAATCAAAGTATGAACAACTTATTTATAATAATATTATTATTTATGATACTACTATGATAAAATAACTGAACTATCAAACTTTGTCAAATGGCATTGTTATTATACTAATTTTTGCATTCACCACCAGTTAATTATTAATCTAGGAATTTAAATTTGACATGCTTCTATTAAGTTTTAAAATAATATTTATAGTTGTGTTTTTTACTATTAAAGAAAATTACAGCGATAAATTTCTAGCATTTATACAAATTAAATTTAAACTAATAATAAAATATTTGGTTATTGCCTAATTATTTATTATATTAGGATAAAATATAGCAATATTAATTATATAAGCTTTTAACTCCTCATTAAGACTTATTTACATTCATCAGCTAATTTATCACTATATCTATTATTTTCCCATTTTGTTAGACTAAATTTCTTAAAGCTAATATCCTTCAGCCACGTTCGTTTAATCAATCCCACTATTCAAAGGTTAATCATATAAAAAAAATTATACAGCTTGTAAACAAGGGAAATAAGATCACAAGCTTACAAAATTTAATAAGCTTACATTTTTTTTTCTCGTTATACTTATGATAATTCTCTCGTGAAACGAGTTTGCTATTTGCTAAAAACATGTAGATGGGTTTACACTTTCCCTTCCATATTTATAAACAAAATTGTGCGTATATTTCATAAACAAAACATTTTATTTCAAAATAATGAAAAACGTATTGGGTCAAAAAATGTATATAATCTACTTAAGTGGGCCCTAAACATATCATTATCATAATCTTTCACAAAAAAAAAAAATTTCAAGAGATTGAACTGGATTAGATAAACCCCAATAAGATTCTGGATACCAAAATCAACATTGATAAAAATATTTCAATAAATCCAAATTTATTAGACAACATATTGCATTTGTAACAATGTAAATCTCTGATATCCATCTTGTTCTCTCAATAAGATTTGTTTACTTCCTTTTCAAAAGTGCATGTCTCAAAACATGAGAAAGAGAGAAGATTGGGATTAAATTACAGTAGCCCAAATTAAACAACATCCGCTAAAGCACAGTGCAAAATCTCTCACCAAGTTGGAAAATTTTAAAATCGCAGAAGAAATTTGACAGGGGCTCCCGAAACATGGCACTATCAAATAGTCGATTGGCTGTTCGCAGAGGAAGAGGACATCACGCCCAACACATCTGTCACTGATGCCATAGCACTCAAGGCTGCTTTCAGGACCTCTTGCGAGCAACCAGGCTTCACAATGCTTCTCACCTGTATACAGTGAAAGCCACATAAAACAAGGTCAGAGATGTAACTAGTATGATCACAATTTTGCATGATGACAAATTGAAAGAGTGGATGGGATCATAGCTCATATAAACGAGTTGCACAGCATCAAACAAAACCACATGAACTGAGTTTTCAGACAAGAATGTGAACCCACCATGAAAACAAGGACGAGGATAAAAAGTGTTACAAGTTATTCAGCAAAAGATCCTAGATGATGAATAACTAAGAAAACCAAGAAGAGGATTATGATCTCAATTTAAAATAGGGAGATTCAACTATGTATTATTCATTACAAATTCAGACTACTATAAAGTTTAAAATAACTCTAAGATTATGTTTTACTGTAGGTGATATGGAATTGGTAGGGGAACTGAGAGTTTCGTTTCAGATTGAAGGTTGATTCCAGATATCACCAGGCAAAAGAAGTTTATTTATTAAAAATTCAATCCAAAAAGGAGAAAAGCTTCACTACATCATAGAATGGTGAAATGTAAGGACCTTGTCAAGGTATTCCCGAAGCAGTTTGATACGACCCATGTAGTCTTGATCTTCGACACTCAATGTTATGGGCTTAGCATCAGCACCTATGCCATCAAATTGCAGTGGTCCAGGATTTCTGTATATGTCATTCATCAAAAAGCTTGACGCGCTGTGCCTCAGTAACCTGGAAGCAAAGTTTTAGTTAGCAAGGAAAGCGAGCACTTAGCTGTTCTATCCAACTATAAACACCAAACTTTAGTGCTATCAACACCATGGTACTCTCATATCTCAGAACATTATCTTACACTATGCCAAGGCCAATATTCAACGTATAATTCATTTAATACCAAGGTCATTTAATTTAGCATATCTTAATATTGTTATAAGAATAGTATTAAAGGTGGATATACATTTGGAGATCTTGTTTTATAGAATGAACTTGGAGATATTTATTTTTTTAGAATGAATTTGGAGATATTTATATGTGAAGTTACAGAATAAAAAGAAAATGATGCCAAAGCAAATTAGGAATAAAAAGAAGATGATGCCAAAGCAAATTAGATATGGCCGCACGGAAGATTATAGCAAATGAGAGGCTTATTGATTTGTTAATGTGGTTACCCAGTAGTATCTTGAAAAAGGTGTCCTGAAAACTTACTCATATGCTTTTCCCTTCAGGTCAACTGTGGCAGGATGTATGGCAGGTTTTCCAATTGCAGTAGCCCTAGGACCATGTGACCATCGCTTAACAGTCATCATTGCCTAGCAACAACATAAGCACACTGGTTAAGATTATCATAGCTACAGAGACTATAATCAAAACCTCAAAAGAGAAAAAAAAGATGAACATATTTTTGTTAGTGAATAACAAATAGCAATCTTACTGTTATTGGAGCCGCCCCACATCGCCACTTAGTAACTGGATTCTTCAAATTTGTAATGGTTGCCATGTAACCGTTCAGACCAGCAGCCAATATGTGATAGCATACATGACCAAGAACCTAAGCAATGCAATTTTACAGGTTACTCATTGTTTTTAGTATTAACAAAATGAGAAGAGCTCTCCAAGACTTACATAAGCATAGTCACAATCAACTTTTGATGGTAAAGATCCCCGGGCCTGATATCCAAAAAAGTGACATATTGCATTGAATTTCTTTCCCTTGTATGTACCTTCCTTCTGTTGAGGATAATAAACAGAAACAAAACAAATAAAGTCAGTGAAAAGTTGGTCATTTTTTCAATATGGTGGCTTTCAATATTTATTGTTTAGGTGGTCTACTGGCAGGTCCAACCCTCCAGCAACTAAATATGGAATCCTAAGAAAGAAACTAAATACTTCGAAAGAAAATGGAGAAATGAGAAGTACGGTCTCACCAAACGCTTGTTTATTTCTGTCTCCACTAACTGAGCTAGAAGCTTCTCTGTCTCAATCTAAAGAACAACATAAAGAGGAAGATAACATTAATTTATCATTTATTAAATACCTATCATCAATTAATTATCAAATATTCACCTGGGAAAGTTGAGCAGAGTTGTCGGATTCTGGATGGAGAAGCAACTGTACAAATAGCATGCATGGACAACATTAGACTAAAATTTCATTCATAAATATAAGAGAAACTTACATATAGCAAAGTAGGTATAGCAAAAAGAAACCTGTTTCCTGATAAATGGTGGCAAAAATTCAAAAAGTGCAGATGCCCAAGGTGAAAGTTGAGAAGAAATGTCATTGATAGAAACTCCTCGACCATGAAGCCCATGGATTTCCTATAGCAGTTGCGACATAGGAGAGCCAGATCAAAGTCAGAGAAAAGAAGGTGATAAAGTTTGACATGCCTGCAACCTAAATCAAGAATCATGGAATTTCACCCAACTCAGTAGAAGGCAAACTACCTGGAGAAGTGCATACAACTCAGGTATACTTTCAACAAGACCCTCAGGTATAAGGATAACACCATGGTTCTTGTCTGCAGAAACACAAATGCTAGATAAGCAAATCAAACAATAATCATTACGTGAAAGGTAATGAAAAATTGTTAACCTTGCTCGGCCCTAGCTTGGACTGCATCACATATCTGTTTTGTGATGTCAAAAAGAGTGAGCTTTGCTGCAGCAACCTCCTCACCAAGGATGACCTATGAATTGAGAAGTAATACAATGATAAAGAAGTTACATGTATAACAAGCCAAATGGTAATATACCAAAGGAAAGAGTAGAGTTTGTCATTTAAGAAAAAAGCCTGACCATATTTGGGTGTGACTGGAGGGTACACTCCAGTGCTACATGTGAAGCCTTGCGGCCCATCAAACGAATAAAATAGTAGTACTGGAAACATGAGTTTGAAGTGTCAGTTCATAATAAGATTACGAACAGAAAAGTTAGTTCACAAATAAAGAATGATTCTTCTTATCAGTATTCTTTCCAATAAAGGTAAACCTGTGGATATTACAAGTATCCACACGATTCCAAAAGGTTTCACTCATCATCTATTCATTGATAATACTGCGATTAAAGAATCACCTTTTCTGCAGAGAGCGCATCTGTGCAGACATTGCTGATGAGTTGTGAGTTAACCTGGAAACAGGAAACCAATAAATACTTCTCAACATGATATCATACAACAACAACAAAGCCTTAATCCCACTAGGTGGGGTCGGTTACATGGATCATACGACGCCATTGCGATTCGTTGATCCATGTTCATGAGATTCGACGAGGTTTTACGTTGGCTGTCGAGGCCTAACACAACCCTCCTCCTTTATCCGGGCTTGGGACCGGCTATAAACATAGGCGGAGTTTCTCAACATGATATCATAAAAGCGTAAAAAAGATTGCATGAAAGAGGCAAGTAAGAAGATCCAAATGCACATCCAAAAACCTCAGAAGCATATGAAAACACTAAGAAGAATTCATTTAATAAGGCAGACTATAAGTTTACATTATAGCTCAAGCATGGGGAAGTAAGAGTTCAAGTAGTTTGGAACTATAAAACTAATGTGATAATCAGAATTGTCAATGTATAATGGATTTGCTTAGTAGTCCCACAAATCTCGAAAGAGACTAATCCAAATGGATGAATATGCTCTAAACATATGAAATTATTTCAAAATTAAGATATATTATAATACATATAATATCCAATACCTTGCAAATTGTGTCAAATCCCACATTTGTCTCAACAAACTGATTCTTCAGGTCTCCATTCAAAGTCACAGGAACCCCGACTACCTGTCAAAATTATTTGTATTTCCTTGTTCAGCTTGACACAAAAAGTAGCATAAAATTGTTGAATATTAAGGCTGTTTAGCCATCAAAATAAACAAACCAGAATAATCTACAAAAACAAAATGAATGATGAAGCTAGCTTATCATATTAGTGGAAATAATTTCAAACCTTAGTTGGGCATTTCGCTTCTGCAAATGTTTCTGCAAGCTGAGCGGCGTCTGTATTTGACGTGACTCCTGAGAGGTATAAGAAACATTATATAAAGAACATAGATAATGCTTCCACTAAACCAGTATAAACATATCATATTACATACCTCCGATAACAACAAGACCATCCAACTTCAGTTCTTGACATGCAGACATGGCAGCACTAACTTGCTCAGTTGTTCTTATTTGATCTTTTGTCCGTCCAAGCAAATCATAGCCACCTTTACAAGCCAAACCAATACACGTAAGTCAAAGCATAATGAATAAGAGAAAGCAAAAGGAGTAGAATCAGCTGAAACTTGACAAACCTTGGTTTTTGTAAGTGGAAAGGACATCATCTGTGATTTCCAAAGTCTTCTTTGCAAACAATCCCTCACTGCCACCTGTGGAGATTAAGAAAGGCCATTTGTAAATGAGAACAATGTAGATTAAACCTACTATAAAAAGACCATGTGGTTTCTACAAAGAGCATCATAACATGGTTGAGAAATTGAAAATGAAGGAATGAAGAAGAATTGCTTGTTCTACAAGGGATCACTTGGTCATTTGGCATCTGAACCTTGAAAACTTGAATGATTGAGGATTTCTTTCTAAATAGACAGAAGTGCCTCGAGCAATGACTCAGTAGGTATAATAAATGGGAGATGATATTCAGATATTGGTTGGTATAGTCACTGAATGATAACAAAAGATGAATTTGACGGAAGAAGGAGAATATAGATAAAAGCAAATCAAAATAGGATAAGACAATTCAAGAATGGTAATAAACATGTAAGCATGAAAAAGAAATAGATGGTAAAATATCCATTTTTTATAGAGAAGATAAACTGAAATGATATATTATTTGACATATCACATTCAGAACAAGATAATTCTTTCTCTTACCAACAAATCCAAGCAATGTGCCCTTAGGATTATGAGATTTAATAGCATTGTGAAGACCCCAAATAACATTGTGACCTCCTGGAGACTGTCTGCCACAGAACACCACACCCACCCTGCAGCAGAAAAATACAAATTAATATGTTAAGGATTGCTCCAGCATACAAAATGTCCAACTGTTCGGACTTCAACACAGACAACACGTGTATGAAAAGATAAAATGATTAAGGCGTCAAATAATTTAAAAAAAGATCTTGGTTTTGTTCCATGTGATTGTGACATCCTTAATGCATAACAAATTATGAAGAGAATTGTTGACAAAATATAAGAAGAAACATCACATGGCTATATGTGTAGTGACTTATTTTGGTGGAAGATAGTGCAGAAACACACACGGTCAGATTTAATGCCAAGGTCAATGTCATATATTGCTCCCCTAGGCGAGAGTATGCCACTGCTCAAACATGCATTCATTTGGAAACTAAAAAACCTGAGGATACAATCACCATAAAAACATTCTAATACTACAGTACTTCTAGATCTTTTTACACTGAATTCATCTCTTCCTTCACTTTTTATAGTCCCAAATGCACCACAAATTCAGTTGAATAGTTATCCTAAAGAAAATTTAATTGTTATATAATTGTACAGGTACAGGATATGTGACAGATTAGACAGAAAGCGGAGTAAGAACAGGGAGATGGCTGTCAAATGTTAACCTGAGAGCTGGTTGCTCCTTTATGATCTGCGCATCAGAAACATTCGTGGTTGGCCTCAGAAAATGAGCCAAAGGCTGCCCGTATGTGTGGGGGAAGGCCTGGCTAATGACATGAGCTCCAGCAGGATCCGCAGCGGTTGTAGCATCACCAAACTCTACTCTGACTGCAGTTCCCTGTTTCAGGTAGAACAGTAGTATAATGACAAAGAATTAGCATCACCAAACTCTACTCTGACAACAGTTTTCCCTGTTTCAGGTAGAATAGTGGTGTGATGACAAAGAATTAGCATCACCAAACTCTACTCTGACTGTAGAAACCTGCTTCAGGTGGAACAGTAGCAAAAGGACAGAGAAACTTCGTACAGAAAAAGTGAAAGCGGAAACAGTTTAAGAAAATGTTTGGAGTATGATTCGAATAAAAAAGACGTGGTAATGTTCAAAAGTTATAACCCATACGGCAAACACCAATAAGATTGTGGGCCTTCTCCACGAAAATCCACTCGATTTTATTGGGAGTTCACATCTGCTCTATTAAAATATCACATCAAGTCAAAACCTTTCCGGTCGCTGTTAGATTATTTTAAAATCAGCGAAATACAAGCCTCAAAGTAAAATCGCGCTTTTCCTCTCCCGGTTCCACAAGTGTATCATTGTCAGATACTTCATAAACCAAAAGAAGCAACATCATTGTAAACAAACAAAAATAGACTGCTTTTTACTAGAATTTTGACTCCAAGTTCAGTCCTTTATGACCAAACCAGACTACGGGACCCAACGAGATCCAATTCCAGAAAACCAAAACGCTGACGCGCTGTGTGGAAAAAAAAAGTTCAGATCTTTCGATGAACGACGCGCCTCTCTCGATCTAAAACTCAGATAAAACCCTAAGACGACGATAATGGCAATCTCAGATCCAACCAAAACGCATTCTGAGAGAAAAAAAAAGAAAGAAAAGAAAGCCACCACCGAGATGTCGCCCCAGAGCGATCGATCGGGAAGAATGAAGCGGATGGAGATTTGGCAATGGAGGAGGCGGCAGAGGAGGAAGAGGAGAAGGGTCACCTGAAGGCATGGAGGGAGCTCCGGCTGGTACAGAGCGCGCTGCTTCTGGAGAACAGAGAGCTCGCGTGGCACACCGTAGTCGGAATCCATTGCTGCTCTTCGAGGGTCGTTGATGGATCCGTTTCTCTCTCCTCTCTCTGTTTCTGCAGACACCAACTATTTCTCTCTCTGTTTCTGCGCACACCAAAATAGTGGGAGGAGGAGGCGAAGAAGAAAGAAGAGCGTATTTATAGGTGGGGGCGGAGGGCGATACCTACAACAACCGTTCTCGTCGTCGCTCCCTGTTCGAGGAAATGCCCATGCTATTTGAAGTTATTTACGATAAGCCCACTAATTGGGTAGCTGCTAACTTCTTTTGTTTCCCTCATTTCTGCGTATATTCTCTTTATGCGAGATCTAAATCGTTCCGTTGCTTCGGAATTCGAACAACTATGCGGACAGCCGCATCAGTTCCTGGGATATGTTATTATTATTATTATTATTATTATTATTATTATTATTATTATTATTATTATTATTATNGGAATTCGAACAACTATGCGGACAGCCGCATCAGATCCTGGGATATGTTATTATTATTATTATTATTATTATTATTATTATTATTATTATTATTATTATTATTATTATTATCCATTGACGGAGAATATATATGGAATTTTGTTCATAATAGATCATGTTCGCGTGTGTTCGAAAAAAATATATGGTATCGAATCGTATCGTACTAAAAATAACATCTATATCGCACCTAGTCGAGCCACTAATTTTTTTTATTATTTTTGAAATTTTTAACAATTCTAATATTTTACTATGATAAAATTTATACTTTATATCATATAATATAGTATTCAATATAAAATATCTTGAATTGATAAATTAGTCACTAAAATAATATGTATATAATATTTAGTATATATAATTATATATCATAAAAAATATATTTATTATATAAGTTAAATGTAGATTACATCTTATAAGTTATGTCGATGGAAAAAATTGAACCTAAGTTTAAAAAAAAGTAATTGAAAATTTTTGTCTAGTAAAAATTGATATCTAATATATGCTTAATAATAAAATTTATACTTTATATATTTTTAAAAAATTATCCGATCGAGTCGTATTAGATTCGATCAGGCTCATGCCAAATCGAAATCTCCAAAAGGACGACTCGACCCAAGCATGGGAATATATGCTAGTCTGGCACTGAGTTCCATTAGTGACTCGAGTATTTATTTTAATGTTAAAAAAGTATTGTGACTCGAGTATTTATTTTAATGTTAAAAAAGTATTTCATATTTTTATGATTTTCAAAGTAAAAAGCTATTTTTTTTTAAATATTTTTTGGGATTCAAGATTTTTAGTAATTTAATATTTACAATAATACTAAATAATATTTATTATAAATTAACTAATAATATGTTTTATTTTTTGATATCATCATCATTATTAGAGGGATGTCCGAATGGTTATTTTAATTTGAAAATATTCAACATTTTTATGAATTTTCAAAGTAAAAATATATCAGTTTCTTCAAATAATCTTTTTGAAACTATATTTTTATATTATAATATCCGTAAGTAATCTATAAATTTTAGACAGGAAAATGAAAGTGAATTCGTTATCTCTCAATCCTCCCACATGTTCAATTTATATTTTACTTATATAAGCTGAATATAAAAATATGTTTTATATTTTGATAATATCGTTTGCATTTTATTAAATTTTTGTAATATGTATTTACATAATTTATATGTTAAGGGAGTTTTTTTATTTACATCGTTAATATATTAAAAATATAAAATATATTTTTATATAGTGTTAAGTAACAAGAGATTAGTTGGACTTTTCAAGTGATTCTTTTAAAAATTAAAATTTAAAAATTAAAAATCATCTAAATTCTTTTAGATGTTAGAAGACTTAAATCTTTTTGCTGGGTCAGATTTGATTCATCTCTTTGTAAATGTCATAATATATATATATATATATATATAGTAAAATAAAATCGGATAAAATACTGGTTTGTTGCATTGACCGTCCGGTTAGGAGGTGATGTCCGAAGGGGCAGCCTTATAAACATAAGAAAAAAATGACGACAATATGACACTCATTAATTAGTGACTCGTCATTTTCAAGTTAAATTAACTATATAGAAATCGTTATCCTTGACATATATTTTTTAGGTGAAAGTTATCCTTACTCCATGGTAAACATAATTTTTAATTTACAAGTTGTTAGTATACTAATTTATGAGTTCAAAAAATAAGCAAGACTTTGTTTATTATTCTTTCATATAATATTTCTTTATTTCTCATTTTTCTATTTTAATTTATTTTGTCACCTTTTATTTTTTGTAAAATGAAAAAAAATAAAATTCTATTCTAAAATTTGCGGTTGATTTAGTTGAATCAGTCAATTCGGTCTGGTTTTAATAACAATGATCAATCTACTAAAGAAAAACAAAGTCATCATCATTATTGCTAAACTTAGAGATCATATTAGATTGGAACATATGGGATTGATTTGTGATTTGAAGGAATTATATATCTTGATTTAAGTTATAAACTACTATATATAATTGATATCATGACATAGGAGGTGGATTGATACTACATGCTTTATATAATCATTTTCTCAAATTATATAAGATAGCTAGAATTAGTAAGTATTCTTATTTGTGCATAGTATAACTTTTTTGTGTAACAATATAATATTCCACCTTCACTTTGTAGTCAGAGTGAGTGTGAATATGTAAAAGAATCTAAGTTCTTGATGAGTACTAAAGTTATTTCGTTTAGTTTATGTATACATTCAGTGGCGGAGCCAGGATTTATTTATACTGGGTTCACTAGATAGTTAGTTTATAATATTTTATATTTTTGTTAGAGTTATCTATTTTAAACATGAAGTTCTTATGATTATAATTATTATTAAATAAATAAATAAATTATTTTAATCTAATTAATTAAGTTTTAGATAATATTTATAATAAAATAGATAACCTAAATATTAATACGTGTCTCTGCATCAATGAGAAAAAAAGAACTTTATGATAGAAAAAATTACGATGATAATAAATAAGTTAAAGACATAAAATATATAAAAGATGTTAATATAACTAAGAAACTAGAAAACTTGAATGGCAAATGATCAAAATAATTGTAAAAAAACTAATGAAATATATATATATATACATTAAAACTCCCCCTCATGTTGGAGAATATTGATTATCCCAATTTGAAAAGCAAACACTAAAATCACATGATCCAACGTTTTGTGAATAAATCGATTAATTGAAACTTGGTTAGAAAATAATGAGTGAATATTGTCTTGGACATAAAATGATCACGATTGAAGTGACAATCAATTTTATGCCATAGTTTTGTCCATCTTTATTCACTCATGAAAATATGATTATGCAAGATTTTCAAAGCAGATTGATTATCACAATGAATAGTCACATGAATAAATTTCTAAAAATTAAGTGACGAAAGCAAATTACACAATTACAAAAGTTCGAAAGTAGTAGTAGCGAGGGCACGATACTTGACTTCAGCAGAGGATCTAAAAATTATTGGTTGCTTCTTCATATTCCAACTTATGGAGCCGCCATCAAGAGTTGCTAAAATAGTCATTGACCGGTCGCCGAATTAGGGGGCAACTAGACCAATTGGGTCACAATATGTCGTTAGATGCAACAAAAAGATAGACAAAACTATAGCATGTCCTGATGATTGTTTCAAATAACGTAATACCCAAGTTGTTATCTCGTAATATTTTCGTTGTGGTAATTACATTAATTGAGATAATACATGCATTGAATATACTGATTCAAGTTGGGTAATTATTAAATAAATTGAGAATCCAACTAATTGATTATATCTTGCAGGATCATAAAATAACATACCAGATGTAGTTGACAAATGATGATTTTGTTCCATTTGAAAGAAGAAAGGTTTGGAGCTTAATGCTTCACTTTTCCTGTAGTATGTCATCTGTATTTCTTTTGGCAAAGAAATATACTATATTTAAAGTGTGCCACTTAAATCCCAAGAAAAATAGTGCAATGCACCAAGTTTTTTAATGAGTAACATGTATGCAAATAAGTTTTCAATGTCTCAGTTTGCAGGGAGAATAGTTACTTGCTAGGATGAGGTCATTAGCATATATTAACATTATCATAAATAGAGCCATGAGTTAATGTGAAACAAAAATGATATGGTGCTGATTGTTTGAAACCAAAAAAAAGTAGAGCCTTTGAAAATTTGAAAAACCAATTACGTGAAGCTTGGTTTAAGTCATACAAAAATTTATGCACTTTGTAAACCATGCCAGAAGATTGAAGTTATCTACATAACTAGATAATATCATTGCTATGTAACAACATACACTACAAGAATATATGCTTTTAGCGAGTAAAGAATTATCCGCTAATTAATTGCTATTTACTCGTTAAATACTTTACCGAGCATTTAGCGAGTAAATGAGCGTCGAAACGTTTTGCCGGACGAAATTCCCCGACCTTAGCGAGTAAAGTTTTTCCTCGCTAAATAATCGCTAATTGACCGTAAAGTAGACGTAAATTGCTCGTAAATGCGCCGCTGAAATTTTGGTATTTTTTAATTCAAAAAAAAAAAGAAATCCCTCATCGTTTTACTCGCTAGTTGGTCGGAAATTACTCATTATTTGGTCGTTAAATTGGCCGTAAATTAGCCGTAAATTAGCCGAAAAATCGTCGCAAATTGGGTTATCGCATTACCGTTTTCTATTAACATTTGGCCGTTAATTGGCCGCTAAATGGCCGTTAGTTGGCCGCTAAT
>LTAE01004930.1:0-18906 GCA_001647135.1 Pontederia paniculata | reverse complement strand
CACATAAAAATAATCAGTACTAAAATCAACTCATTGCTATGGTCTCTCGGCACAAAGATCTTACCAGTGACACACCAAACTGATGCCACAATGCCAGCGAGTTCGCAAATAGTGAACGACAAATCTGATAGGGAACAAACATCGTCACATGAACGTGCGCCCAAAATCTTAGCACTAAACCAACCATAAAATCATCTCCCAACAATATACTAACATACCAGACGGAGATGGCGAAGAATCAAGTCACACTATCGTCGATTCCTCCTTGGTATGCCGGCATCGATGCTCACCTCTGAACTATGCAGCCCCCACAAAATCACCCGATGTCTACATCGATGTGCGCGCCCCGGCGAGCTCGGCGACATCGTAATGGTTGATGGTGGCTGCACCGGAGTTCCCCTGGCAGGCATTGTGGTAGTCGGAGAGGAGAGGGAAGGAGCGGCAACCACAAAAGAAAGAGAGGAAAACAAAAGAGAAGAGCCAGCCCTATTTTTATAAAAATTCTAGGACACGTGTCGAAGATCCAGCAACTGGATCAAAAATTAAATCTATTTTATTTATTTCTTATTCTGGCTTTGTAAAAAGATTAAAAATAATCTGTGAGTTCTGAAAAATTATAAGAGTGCCATTGAGCTCTGGTGGTATTTTTGGGCCGGGCTTACAAATAAGGCCGCAATTTTTTTAACAAATTACGGAAGGATCTCTGAGGCTTTCATTTTTTGAAAGAAAGATTCTCCTCCGAATCTCCTGGATATCATGTACATAAATTCTAGCTATTTCAGAAATACATAATCTACTTCCTTTAAAAAAAATTAAAAAAATAATTCATTTGACTAGTTTCATTAATTTCGGAAGGTCCTTATTAAATTCATAAATGTCGTACTATGTGAAGTGGAAGAAGGGATTTGGTCCACTGCCTCCGTGTGAGCACCACACATCACCGTTAATCAGTAAGCACAAGCATGTCGGCTGCATGGAAGACCAAGAGGAATTCGTAGTGCTTAGGACACGCATATTCCAATGTCCTTTTCTTTTAATACAATACTAATTAAGTCTCATCGATTTATATAGTTAATAAATTTGAGTTTGAATAAAAATTATATTCTCCAATTATTCAATAAATTAAATATTAGTAATCTCGAACATCTATAAATCTAAATAAAGAATGGCCTAGCTAGTGCACGTAGGATTTAGTGATTTTATGCCACTCATCATTATTATTCCCTGTGCCCTTTTTTGATGGAATTTGTTAGTATGGTCAAGGTGACCATATATGATCCCACACGCCAACGTCTTTGAATAATTCTCTCTTTTTTCTCCAGCTAGGTTGACATTAATAACGTGTAGGAGAGATAATTGGATTTTTGAAATCACTAAATTTATAATTTATAGCTCAAATTCGCTAATAATCTTATGCATTATTCATTAAAAAAAGGAAAAGATAATTTACATTTTTTCACCGTAAAATGCATAATATACGGTGAATTAATTTAGAAGAGAAGAAAAAAATAAAAAAAATTATTTTTTATCGTAAATTTAACGTCGATTGAAGATGTAAATAATATAATATTTCTTAATTAATTAAGGAACATCTATATTGAATCTTTAAAGAAATTTACAATTATTATATGTATTCATAGCCGCAAGAGTGAAAGATTTGACTATCGAGTCTAACGATATGCTTACTAACAATATTCTATTGCTAGGATTACGTAAACGAGGTAACTAAGATACCCTTCCATTTATCTTCTTCATGTAATCAGATTGGCCTTGTTTGATATAGAATTAAACGTAAGAATAACACCTTAATCATATGCACCTTACCAAACATGAGAAAAATAAGAATAAGGAAAAAACGAAGAAGAGACCAAGTAATTAATGATGTTTTTATTTTGTAAACTGTAAAAGTAGGATTAGCTTTTTCTTTTAATTGTTAAAAAAGAAATTTTAACTAAAATTTTAGATTAATTATTTTAGTTTAATAAAAATATTAACTATTTATTATATAAGTGATTATATATTTTTAAACATATAATTAAGATAATTTATATTTATTATTTATTATTTTCATATTATTTAATGTATTTAACATTGAATTAGTAGTTATAATGATAATAATTGCATATCATATTAACATTATATATATTAATATAATTATATATTATATAAAAAGTGTAAAAGCAATAAATAATATATATTATATTTATAAAATACTATTTTTATAATTATTTTAATAAATATATAAATTTAACATTTTTTACTCTTATTTCAACCAAACATCTATCTAAAACTTCTTAAGCCTTGGAATAGAAATTGCATAGAAATATTTTTAATCTAACACACTATTCTTAATTTAAGAGTATCAAATTCCCGAATCAAATAGGGCCATTGAGTTACAGTATATGGATGACTAATTTTGCAATCTCTTAAGATTTAAGTCATGAGCCAAAGTAAGTCACATTCAAATATTATACTTTCACTCCGTCTCTTTGAAGATCCGTTTATTTCAACAACAACAGAAAAATAGAACGAAAAAGAATGAAGACGAAAGCATTAATTTTATTTAAAATGATATGATTTAAAAAGAAAAAAATTATAATTTTATTTGAACGAATATACTCTTACAAATATATTTGTAATTAATTTTTATAAAGCTAAAATTAAAAATATATATTAAATAATCTTTTCTTTTTGTTGCACCTTAATTTTGGAACCGAAAAAATGAAAAAGAGAATGAAAATGAAAGAAGAAGAAGATATTGTTTTTTAGATAAATAATTTCATCAAAATAATCTTAGTCAAATTTAACCTTTAATTTGTTCTTGACCAAATATTATATCACTCAACAGTAGAGATGGACATGAATGAATATTTAACCATGATAAAAATATATATATTCTAATAAGTAAAGATGATGGAGCTTTATATGTTAGGGAAAAAAATTACCTGATGAAATGAACTGCCATATTAAAATTAACATTGAAAAAAAAATGTTGGACCACCACCATCCTAATGGACTCGCTACAGCCCACTACAAAACCAGCCCTTCTGTGACGAGAGATTCCACAAATTCACAAAATTAAAGCCCACGTCTCTCTCTCTCTCTCTCTCTCTCTCTCTCTCTCTCTCTCTCTCTCTCTCTCTATACCTGATGAAATGAACTGCCATATTAAAATTAACATTGAAAAAAAAATGTTGGACCACCACCATCCTAATGGACTCGCTACAGCCCACTACAAAACCAGCCCTTCTGTGACGAGAGATTCCACAAATTCACAAAATTAAAGCCCACGTCTCTCTCTCTCTCTCTCTCTCTCTCTCTCTCTCTCTCTCTCTCTCTACGCGTAAGATTGTCGTCTTGATTTTTATGCATATTTCCGTGATTTCTTCTCTTCAATTGATTCATTAATTTTAATCTATAAAATTAATTTGATTACACCAATGATCACTTAATTATTCAATTGTCGCAATGAGATATTTCAATAATCACAATTTATTTTTTGTGTTAGATGATGAGAGGTCAAGTTAATCAAATTACATTCTCTCTAAAAACTTCGAGAATAAAAAAAGTAAAGCTTTGATTTTATTGTTAAATTTAATATTTTTTTTCGATTATATAAAGAGATCACTAATTTAATAAAAAATAAAAGTGAACTATGTCACACTTTGAAATTTAAGCATGACTTATTTTCATTTACCTCATTCGAATTATCGCAAAAATTCGGATCTAACCCTCAAGGATAAAATCAGACAAAAGTAGATATGAACTCCTTTCGATTGACTAGTTTGATCCAAAATTCTAATTTTCTATTTTTTATACTTTTTTAATATATAAAATTACTATTTTATATTTTTTTTCTCTCCCTCTATTCTCTCCTTCCGCTCTTTCCTCCCTCTCAAATTTCTCTCTCTTCTCCCGGCTCGTCTCTCTCATTGCGAGTTATTTGCCTGCGCGCGTAAGTGAACACTCACGCTCACTGCGCACAGACTCCTCTTCCCTTGCGCGCGGACGACCTCCAACACTAGAGAGGAGGAGAGCCAAAGAGAGTGAAACGTGAGAGGAGGAGAGTATAAAGAGAGAAGAAGAGAGATAAAATATATTTTTCTAATTAGAGGAGTAAACTAGTAATCTAATAAATCAAAGTAACTTTAGTGAATTTAACATCATGTGATTGGATTAAATTGATCAATTAAAAAAAATAGATCTAAGTCTATTCGATTTTGTATATCAAAGTTAAATTTAAATTTTTGTGATAGTTCGAGAGAGGTAAATAAAATATTTTTTTAAATATTAAAGAGAATGTATGTTTAGTAAATATGACTAGTTTCATTAATTTCGGAAGGTCCTTATTAAACTCATAAATGTCGTACTATGTGAAATGGAAGAATGGATTTGGTCCACTGCCTCCGTGTGAGCACCACACATCACCGTTAATTAGTAGTAAGCACACTGCATGGAAGACCAAGAGGAATTCGTAGTGCTTAGGACACGCATATTCCAATGTCCTTTTCTTTTAATACAATACTAATTAAGTCTCATCGATTTATATAGTTAATAGATTTGAGTTTGAATTAAATTTGGGTGTCCTTATTGCCACTCCAATAATCTTAATGCCACTCTATTTTACCTAATTTGCCCTTATTTATTTTTTTCTGCTGAGATTTATAACACTTCTTCTCAAACATTAACTATACTTATACTCAAAATTTAATTCTACACCTCTTCCCATAAAAAGACCAACACCTTAACATTATATTACTTCTTTTATTTCTGATGTATTTAGTTGCTTCAATTACTTACTCAAATATAGACTTAAATTAAACGTTATAAACTAACCATTTTATTTTCTTTACTTATTTATCAAATATTTGTTGAATTATTAAAGGTTGCTAACATTTTATGATGTAATAATGATAATGATAATAACAATTAGAATAAAAATAATAAGTGAAATTATTCTGATCATTAACGTACACAATATAAATTTATTTTTTTCTACAATATTGGAGGTCCTTTATGTCAGATTTCATCTTAATACTATTGTTTTCTATATATTTACTCTTTATTAATTTTTATATAGTGAAAAATGACAACTAACACATAACATGGAAGATGAAAAGTCTCATTTTCTATTTCTATAAAAAAATTCTACTTATTTTCAATATAAATTATTTCTCCGTCCATTATAATCTACTTTTTTCAGTTATAGCATTTTCTTATTATTTTTTGTTGGGTTCTACAATTTGCTTTCAATTACTTTTTTATCTTTCATTTTTGTAGGAAAAAATATATGTTGTATATAATTTGACTTATTATTTACATCTTAACTATTATTATATCATGAGAAGTCAACAAACTTTAATTATTTTATTTTGTTGGTATAGCTCAACAGATATTTAAAAAAAAATAACTTAAATTTGCTGATCATGATAAACATAACGAATGTTTTATTTATAATATTTAATTTATGTAAGTCTACATTAATAATTAAATAACTAATATTGAAGCAATTAAATGCAAGAAAAAAATTATATCAGGATTAAAAAGAAAGTTTATTCACTTATTTATATGTGTTAATCTTTTTATGGGAAGAGGTGTAGAATTAAATTTTGAATATAAGTGTAGTTAAGGTTTGAAAAGAAGTGTTATAAATTTCAATAGAATAAATTAAATAAGGGTAAACTAGGTAAAATGGAGTGGCATTAAAATTATTGGAGTGGCAATAAGGGCACCCTTAAATTTATATTCTCCAATGATTCAATAAATTAAATATTAGTAATCTGGAACATCTATAAATCTAAATAAAGAATGACCTAGCTAGTGCACGTACGATTTAGTGATTTTATGCTACTCATCCTTATTATTCCCTGTGCCCTTTTTTGATGGAATTTGTTAGTATGGTCAAGGTGACCATATATGGTCCCACACGCCAACGTCTTTGAATAATTCTCTCTTTTTTCTCCAGCTAGGTTGACATTAATAACGTGTAGGAGAGATAATTAGAAATTTGAAATCACTAAATTTTATAATTTATAGCTCAAATTCGCTAATAATCTTATTCATAGTCGCAAGAGTAAAAGATTTGACTATCGAGTCTAACGACAAGCTTACTACCAATATTCTATTGCTAGGACAACGTAAACAAGGTACCTAATATACCCTTCCATTTACCTTCTTCACGTAATCAGATTGAAATACAGTAGATAGATGAATAGTTTTGTAATTTTCTAGGCTTAGTTTGGCAACGGGAATCGAAGCCAGAACTTAACTATGTGATATTTCGAAGAATCGAGCACAGAACCAAATGCTGGAACCTCAGCGTCACGTGAGGTTCTAGCTTCCGGTTCCCGGAGGTTCTGCAACATTGCTGCCTTTTCTGACAGCATTAAATGCTTCTCTTTTTTTTAATTTTGTTTCAATTTTTTTTATTGAAAGTTCTACTTTTAAATAATATATTTTAATTTTATATTAACATAATAATACAATAGAATTATTGCGTTATATTTTTTATTATTATATTAACTTATATTTAATTGTATTATTCACGAAAATAATTTTATATTACTTAAACTTATTTTTTAAGAAATAATTTATTACCTTATAACTAATTTATATAATATTTTATTAATTTAAATGTGATTATATTAAATTTCATAAATTATTTAATTGTATTATTCACGGAAATAATTTTATATTACTTAAACTTATTTTTTAAGAAATAATTTATTACCTTATAACTAATTTGTAATACAAATTTTATTATTATAGGTTAATAATTATTTAAACAAAAAAAATTATGAAAGTTTATGAAAGTATTATTTTTAGAATAATATTTTGCGACATTAATTTTGTAATAATGATTTTTAATAATAGTTTTAGCCGATATGTTTTATAAAACTTATTTTATGAAAATATTAATTTATGATGTGTATTTATATTATTTATTATAATTTTTAAATTCAAATTAAACATATTATTATTAAATATATATTTTATATTTTTTGTTCTCACTTTTTATCCAAACACTCTTAGAACTTATCTATAATAATTACATTTTTAGTTCATCCAAACACAATTAGAATTAATCTATCAAATCAAACTATTCATCGGAACCCGGAGAACCTCCGATTCTACTTGCCAAACTAAGCCTTAATATTTAAGTCATGAGCCAAAGTAAGTCACATCCAAATACTATACTTTCACTCTGTTTCTTAAACAATCATTAAAGAGTTGAGAAAGTAATGGAAAAAAATAGAATGAAAAAGAATAAAAATGAAAGAATTAATCTTATTTAAAATGACATGATTAAAAAAAGAAAATTATAATTTTATTTGAACAAATATACTCTTACAAATATATTTATAATAGAATTATATAAAGCTAAAATGAAAAAAAAAATATATTAAATATTTTTTTCTTTTTGTTACACCTTAATTTGGGAAGAAAAAAAATGAACTCAAAGAAAATGAAAGTGAATGAAAAAGATATTTTCTTTCATTCTTCTTCACTAAAATGGAAGCAATTAAACTATCAATCTTTTTTTTCTTTTTTTTTCTTTTTTAGCCTCTTTAAAATGGAAGCAATTAAACTATCAATTTTATAAAATTGTTAAACCAAAATTATTTATTTTTCATTATAATTTAGGATTCAAACCGCTTTTAGATATTAATCAATTATCAATCAATATCTTTTTCAAATGACCCATGAGATTCTTTATTATTTTGGTAAAAGAAAGCAACTAAAAAAATTTCTTAATTTTTTTGATTGCTATAATAATTTTTGGGACTTCGCTCTAATTACTTTGTGCCGCCCTAAGTCGAACATTAGGATATGATGAGTGAAAATTCAAGGATGAACTTTTTGCGTATGTATAACGATTCAAAATGAAAATTTCTTTTAACGAGGAGAAGTTTATTACCACTCCACTCTAACCCCTAGTAACTCATTTGATAAGTACGATCATACTTTAAATCGTGAGAAACTTTTTTGTCAATATATAATATCAATCAAGTGTGAATATTCATTTATATAACTTTTCTTCCTCAATTTTCTCGCTTAAATTTTTAATATATTATGTCATATCCTATATTTGATTTCTATTTCTTCTCGAGGACAATGTAATTTGGTAGAGTTCATTATGCTTTATAAATTGGATAATTTATAACTTTTGTATTGTATACATATTCATGATTGTTAACTATGTTCATACTTATGTTTACACTATATGTTAATATTTATGTTCATTATTATGTTCATATTGAAAAGAATGCATCTTACTAGAGAGTGTGTTCTTTGATGAAAAATAAATAAATGCACCATCTGGTATCACAAGTTCACAACCTTTAGAATAAAATAGGTATTATCTCAAAGCATTTAAAAATAATAATAATAATAAAAAATTGAAATGACTTATTACTTTAAAAAAGAGGATTGAAATAAAATAAACATTCGATAAGTCATTTTAAAATTAAAGAATGTAAGAAAATTGTTAATATTATTAGTTATGAAATTCATAAGGCTTAGAGTGTTGTTATTGACCTTATAATAACTAAGTGAGAAGATAAATATTTTTTAAAAAAATAATGACTAGAAAGATTTATCATTTATGATCTTAATCTTTCTAAGTTCAAAAGTTACAATTATATACTGGGCAACACATCACATATTATATACGTGTATGCGACTTAAATATCCATTTCACAAAGTGCAACCTTAAAATGGTTGGCATTATGGTATAGGTTGGCATGTACGAGCATTTTGAATAGTTAATAGCGGATAGCTATTAGCGATTGGAGATTAGTAGTGACTAGCTAGTAGCGAGCTAATTAAATTTTATAAAAGTATTTGACAAATATAGCGTTTGAATCTATTGATAAGCGTAAAATAATTTGAAAGTATATAAATAATTATTTTAAATAATTTACATTATTATATGCATTCTAAATTAAATAATTTATTTTTATTATAACTAAAAATAATAAAATAAATAGTTAATTAAATAATTTATAAATTAATAAAATAATAATAAATAGTAAAGTGGTCACATGTTATAAAAGAATAACTATATTCATACAAATAGTAAGTAATAATGAAATATTTTGATAGTATATTAGAAAATAAATTTCAATATTATAGTCGCTACCCTAGATGTTGGTCTTGCAAGCGTTTCAAAACGTTGAATTTTTGTTTATCGCTAATATTAAGTATACTTACCAAACATCTTAAGTCAACACACTATACACTAACGTAGACGCTACTTTTATATCGTATCAAATAGAGCCTATATATATGTAGCACTGAGGTGTGTATTAGTATTATGTATTGTGTAAATGATATAAAATGCAGAGAAGAATGCGAATATAATGAAAAATTTTCCAAAGACAAAATTTCTTATAAAAACATAATAACATTTTAGTGTAATACATTTAATATTAAAGTAATTTAAAATTTAATTAATTCAAATTGGCTTGGATGTCGAGTCGATTTGGTTTGATCTGATGAGTATTCTTAAATATTCTAAAGTCGATCAGTTGATCATTATATTCTAAAGTTGATAATGAATTTGATACACTACAAGGAGTCATGGCAAAGGCCTGCTCAAAACCACATTAATATCACTGATTGGCCAAATCTATCAGTCCTTCCTCAGGCCTTGGCAGAGCAATTTGATATCCCTTTTACTCCAAAGGAGGTGAGGGCCTCCTTCTGGTCACTGCCACTAGGCAAAGCCCCTGGACTAGATGGATTTACCCTGAAATTTATAAAAAATATTGAGATATAGTTGGTGAAGCAGACACAAGGGAAATTCTTCTATTCTTCCACACTGGAACAATACCTAGAGAATGGGCCAAAACCAATCTTATATTCATTTCTAAGGGTAATAACCCTCACTCTGTTACTGAATATAGGCCTCTCTCTTTGTGTAATATTATATATAGAGTGATTGCTAAGACTTTGGCAATCAGACTAAAGCCAATGTTATCCTCCCTCAGCGATCCTGCTCAATCAGCTTTCATTGTTGATCGTTCAATCCATGATAACATCATGATTTGTCAGGAATTGGCTCACTTTATGACCAAGAGAAGGAAAGGTATGTTAATAAAAGCTGATATGGCCAATGCTTTCGATAGAGTAGATTGGGAAGCCATCAAAACTACTTTAACTCTAATGAAATTTCCCTCTAAATTCATCAATTGGATTATGGCTTGTGTCATCTCCCCTACATTTTCCTGTCAGATAAATGGTAAGTCTTCTCCATGGTTTAAATCTCACAAGGGCATCAGGCAAGGGGATCCCTTATCCCCATACATATTCATCATCATATCCCAAGTTTTAACTACTATAATGAATCAGGATGTGATCTCAGGCTCCTTAACCCCATACTACATAGGTTCATTCTCAATAAGTCACCTTTTGTATATCGATGATTTAATCATTTGTGTGGCTGCCACAGTTAAAAAATATCTCGGGATTAAAAGAATCATGAATCTATATTATCTCTTTACTAATCAGGTGGTCAATCCTTTGAAGTCAGAGGTCTTCTTGCCCCCTAAGCTCAACAATAGAAGGAAAAATGTCATTCAGAATAAACTAGGTATTAAACTAGGGTCTTTTCCCTTAAAATATCCAGGTACTTTAGTTTCATATAAGTACGTTCCTATGGTCAGTCAACAACAACTAGTTGATAAAATGGCAGGAAGAATATCAGGATGGAAAACCAAATATATCAATATGGCTGGAAAAACAATTTTGATTAAGTCAATCCTAAACTCCATGCCTAGCCACTCCCTAGGTGTCTCCTATTTATCAAGTGGAATGTTAGACTCACTGGAAAAATTGGCCAGGGGTTTTCTATGGTCCAAAGAAGAGGGGAAGAGAGGTCTTCATTTGGTTAGTTGGAACATTGTGTAGTCACCAAAGGTCAATGAGGCCTAGGCATAGACAACACTAGAATGATTAGGACTGCCCTTCAGGCTAAGATGGTACTCGAAGTCTTAAATAAGGACAATTCACCATGGGCTAATTTGATAATTAGCAAATATGGTAAACTTCATCCATGAGCTCCCAGTATAACTGGGCAGGCTAATCTGCATTCATGGTCTTGGCATATGATACTAAATACCATGCAAGTAATTAAGGTTGGTCTCAAAAGATACATAGGTAATGGTTGCACTACAAATGTGATGGAAGACCCTTGGATTTTCTGTACACCTCTAAATCTCAAGCCTACATATTTAAATGTTCATGAGCCACTCTCTTCTTTTTATGTGAATGATTTCATTCTGAATAACACCTGAAATATACATATGTTGAATCATTATTTTGGTGTTGAACTGGTTTCAACAATAATTTCTATTTATATACATGCTCGTGCCTGTGATGATCAGTGGATATGGGCTTATGACTCTCATGGTAAAGCTTCAGCACGCTCAGTCTACTACTCACTTTGTCGCCAACCTCACTAACTGTCGAAAAGTGGAGGGCCGAAGTGGAAACAATATGGAACATCAATATCCCACCTAAAATTCATATATTTCTATGGAAATTATTGCATAATAGGCTACCTACCAAGAATTACTTGTATATTATTGATGATGGAATCAACCCCTTGTGCCCATTGTGTGGTTTGGAGCAAGAGTCAGTAATGCACTTATTCTTTGCTTGTACTCTAGCTACAGACCTTTGGGCTCTCTTTGAAGCACAAGTAGATTATATATTTTTGAATTTAAAGGTAACTGGAGTTTAGGGCGAAGGGTGGAAGAGGGTTCCTCACTATCTCACGGCTCTAAATGCAAATTACAATCTCTATTTGCCTTTTCCTTATGGAGCCTTTGGGGGTTACGAAATGATGTAATGTTTAATTCACAGATGGCAACCGTTCTGACAGTGTGGTGTAAGGCTTTGGTAGGCTATAATGAGTATATGACATATCACTATTCTGAGATAATATGCCCCCAAGACCAAATAATGGTCCAGTGGGAGCCCCCTTCTTCTCTTAGAGTTAAAATTAACTTTGATGGTTCCTTTGTAAGGAATGGGGAAGCAAGGGAGCATGTTTTATTATACGAACTAACTCTGGTTTTTGTTTAAGTGCAGTTGTGCTCAGATATGATGCGAACTCGATTTTGGAAGCAGAAGCATGGGGAGCCTTAAAGGATGTTCAAGCTGCAAAATCAGAAGAATATCGACACATTATTTTGGAGACGGACTCGATGAATCTTGTTCAAATCTTAAACCAAAAAGCCCAAGTGTCATGGAGAGTTTGGAGCATCATAGCATATTTAAATCATTCAGAAATATTTTTTGAAAGTTTCATATGTATTCACTGCTATCGCAAAGCAAATAGGGCTGCGGATCACCTAGCGAATGTTGACCGCAATGTAGATGCGGATATTTTTTGGCAAGAGAGCCCCCCTCAAGGCCTCGTATTTTATACTCGGATGCTTATGGACTAATTAATACTAGATAACTATACTCTTTTAAAAAAATATAGCTTTTTAACTATGCGATACATCTTGTTAAAAAAATTACAATTTCTTGGTGTGACTTGTGAAATAATAATAAAGTTAGAGTGATATCATTTTTTTTATGATGAATTAAATATACTTGGAATTATATTTTTTGCATGTATATAAAATAAGTTAAAAATTTTATCCATTATAATTAGATACGTGACTTAAAATAAATATTAAATTAATTAAACTCAACGATCAACCGTGCCTAGAGAGTTAATGATCAATGCTATTTTTTTTCGTGCGAGTATTATGTGAAAAAGAAAAAGCGATATCCTCGGTTTGTGAAATAAATTTTTTTTGTATCTATATTATTTAATATTCTTCGCTACCAAATAACAAAACGATCGAAATTAGTGATAACAAATATTATTGTCATCCAAGCCCAAACGAAATTCATTATTAAAATAATTAGTCGTACCAAATGTAGTCAAACTTCAAAGAACATGTTAATAAATTATGCACATTTAAAAAAAATTACATATGCAATCATATAAGTAAAGGAAAATGCTATTTTCTCTTAATTCATCCGTCTAAATAAAATCTTTTGTTTCATATCATTAAAGACAATAAAAAAAAGTTGATATTTTTTTCATCAAGTTTATGCGTGCCAGCACTTTTAAAATAATAAAAAAAACTGATATATTTTTTTGTTTGTGCACCATTGTGAAANCGCACCTTCGTCCCCGACGGCCCCTACCTGACCGCCTCTTCCAGCTCCCTCACCACCCTCTCCAACCCCTCGCCCTCCTCGTCTGCTCCTCTCTACGCCGACGCCCGTGTCTTCAATGCCGCGGCCACCTACCGCTTCCCCGTCAACTCCTCCGGCACGCACGTCCTCCGCCTCCACTTCTCCCCTTTCTCCAACGACGGGCGCAACCTCTCCGCCGCCCGCTTCAGCGTCTCCGTGCTGCAAGGCCGCTTCGTCCTCCTCGACGGCTTCTCCGCCGCGGCGCCCGCCATCAACGAGTACTTCCTCTGGGTCGACTCCGAGTTGGACGTCACCTTCGAACCCAGTCCTAGCTCGTCGTCGTTCGCATTCGTCAGCGCCGTTGAGGTCTTCACCGCGCCCGACGAGCTCATCAGGAACGACGCCGCCATGGCCCGAGCGCTGGGCGTCGGCAACCTGACCAGGCAGGCGCTCGAGAAGGTGCACAGGGTCAACGTCGGCGGCGCCAAGCTCACTCCGGCCAACGACTCCCTCTGGCGGACTTGGATTCCCGACGACGATTACCTCCTACATCCCGATTTCGCCTTGGCGAATCGGACCAGTAGTTCTAAGATCAGCTACCGGCCGGGCACAGGCGTGACCGAAGAGATTGCTCCGGCCAGCGTTTACAGCACTGCAAGGACCATGAACATAACGAGTGACAAGCGTCAAAGTGAACAGTTCAACTTCAACGTAACCTGGAGCTTTTCCGCGGTTCCCGGCTACAAGTACGTCCTTCGCCTGCACTTTTGCGATATTGTTTCAGCAACCTACGGAAGCTCCATCTACTTCAACGTCTACATTGACGGCGGAACAGAGATACAAAACTTACTGCAATCCCGCGATCACACTGATAAGATCTCGGAGCCGTTCTATATTTCGTTCGTAATCGATAGTTCGAGCACAGGCCGCATCAACATCAGCATCGGCGTCGCGTCACAGACCTCGGCGGCGGACGCCAATGGGTACCTTAACGGGTTGGAGATGTTTAAGGTGAACAATACTGTCGGTAGCCTCAACGGGACCTCCAACCCCTTCTCCCGGAGCAGCGGCGGCGGCGGCAAAAGTATCTCCGCTGCAGCCGTGGCCGGCGCGGCCGTCGGAGGTGTCGCCGCCGTAGCTGTGGCCATCGTGGTGGTATTCCTGCTGCGCAAGAGACGTCGCACAGGGCCCGCGCCCGTCATACCCAAAGAAGAAACGGCGTCCTCGTGGACTCCGTATAATCCAACGGCCGCCAACCACATAGGCCGTTCGAGCTTGTCCTCCGGCGGAGGACCGGCGACAGCCGCGTCGCCGAGGCTTAACAATAACAGTTTCGGCCTGCAAATTCCCTTACTGGATATCAGAGCCGCCACGAACAACTTCGACGAGAGGCACGTCATCGGCTCCGGCGGCTTCGGGAAGGTTTACAAGGGCGTGCTCAGCGACGGCACCAAGGTGGCGGTGAAGAGAGGCTCCATAGAATCCAAACAGGGATTTCCGGAGTTCCAGAACGAGATCGTCCTCCTGTCGAAGATTCGGCACAAGCATCTCGTGATGCTGATCGGATACTGCGAGGAGCGGTCGGAGAGGATACTGGTCTACGAGTACATGGAGAAGGGAGCTCTCAAGGACTACTTGTATGGCTCGCCGGACAAGCCGTTCTTGTCGTGGAAGGAGAGGCTGCAAATTTGCATCGGCGCGGCGAGGGGCCTCCACTACCTTCACACGGGCTACTCGGACACCATCATCCACCGCGACGTCAAGTCCAACAACATCCTGCTCGACGAGGACCTCATGGCCAAGGTTGCCGACTTCGGGCTCTCAAGGATGGGGCCTTCCGGCGGCGAAACCCACGTTTCGACCAAGGTGAAGGGCACCTTCGGCTACGTCGACCCCGAGTACTTCAAGACGGAGCAGCTCACGGACAAGTCCGATGTGTACTCGTTCGGAGTGATGCTCTTCGAGGTGCTGTGCGGCCGCGCCGTCGTCTTGCAGGGCGTCCCCAGGGAGCAGATGAACCTGACGGAGTGGGCGCTGCAGTGGCAGAGGAGAGGGCAGGTCGACAAGATCATCGACCAGGGACTCGTCGGCGAGATCAACTCGAACTCCTTGAGGAAGTTCGCGGAGACGGCGGAGAGGTGCCTCGCCGACTACGGCATAGACAGGCCGACGTTCGCGGACGTCCTCTGGAACTTGGAGTACGCCCTGGAGCTCCAGGAGACAGAGGTGAGGAGGGAGCCATTCGAGGACAGCGGCGCTGTGGAGACGGAGATGCCGCTGTTGGTCGCGACGCGGGTGCCTCCCGTCGTCGGAGGCGAGGACATTACGACGACGGCGACCTCCATGCAGTGGGGCGTGAGCGCGAGCAGCGTCTTCTCCCAGATGATGAAAGACGAAGGGAGATAGATGATATTGGAATATTGGATCACAAAGAGCAATTCTTCTGCGTTGTTGATGCCTAATTTTATATATGTATATGTTTCAGTTGAGAAAAGCGTAAATTTGTTATTTCACAAAATAAGGTGTGCAATGTAATCACTCCCTCAACAAAGGGCTATAATATATAATTTTGAGTTTCACCTGAAAATCCAGATTCGCTAAATTATAACTTAGTCTAAATATGCCTTTGGTTGGGGTATAAACTAGAGAATAAGGATATATTATTAAGTTTATATTCAAACACTCAAATTTTATGGAGGGTAGTTTTGTCATCAAAAAATATGTACACTCCCACTCAACTTGGATATAAATGTTGTTAGAAGTTATACTTGGTAAAAGTATATATTATATTTATAACATCCGGATCCGATAACCCACAATCCGAAATTCAATAAGGGGTAGAGAACACTATAAATAAACTATATGGGTGGAGCCACAAATTTTCATTTTGAATTTTGCGGTCGTCTCCTTAGATAAGAGAATTCTTCCCTTCTCCTCATATTTATTCTTTTTCTTCTTCTTTCTTTCATCCCCTGAATTCTGTTCGGCCTAGGGGAGAAAGATCTTCCATCTCGACAGGAGAAACGTTGGAGAAGACATCCTCGAAAAATTAGAACAAACCCCGACGAACCCGAATGTATGTCCTCTGGCGGATTCCTTGTACATAAGATAATGTGATAGATCATGCATGTTGTATGGATTTTTCTCTCGCTTTTCCTAGAGTTTTGTTCATAATTGAGAGGACATCGAAAGGGGAGTTTTTTTCCATTAATTGGTCATGATCGAACTTGAAAACCATCAAAAAATGGCCTTGAAATCCGGCGAAATCGCACGACGGCCGAGGCTGGAGAAGACGACTTGACACGACCCGTGTAGATAAGACGCGGATCGCATCGTGTGGATCATGTGCGGCGTGTGGCGCGACGACGACAAACACTAGAATATGGCGACTCAGACTTTGAGCGCGACTGACACATCGGTAGATGCGCTGCAGACGACACGACGAGTGCACGTCATGGCAGACGCGACCGGCACACGACGCGCGCAGGGTGAATGCGATGCACGGCGAACGCGGATCATGAACACAACATGGCGGCACAAAACCTTAGAAAAACCTGGTCCGCGCCACCCTGGCGCGGCCCTTGTTAAATCTCCAATACACGACCCGACGACGCAGACCATGATGGCGGACGCGGAGCGTGTTGGATGGGCGCAGAGCATGACGGACAAACACAGTACGTTGCCAGCGGACACAGACGTGGAGCATGGTAGAGGACGCGGCGCGTCGCAGAACATGGGCGAAGCGAACAAGGGCACAACCGCGACGAAAACCCTAGAACCCACAAGGACCGTGTCATCCTGACGCGGCCCGTGTTGACCCGATCGGACACTGGCCGTATTTTGACCACACGACTGCGTCCTAGACCCAATAGATAGAACTCAAATCTTCGATTTAATACCTAAGGACCTTGTTGAGGTAAGGGTGCAAGATTAATAACATAAATAGGACACTGACTATTGTTTAGGAGCCGCCATAGTTAATGAGATAGGGCGGGTAGCGTGGCTGCTACCTAGTTCCTGTTGTTCAGCCTGCTCCCGCTGTTCAACGAAGAGGATTCATGTGCATTATCCCCTTTTAGGGCATTGGCTGTGGTTAGTGCACCAACCACTGATAGTCGACGTACCTGGAAGACTCGTGAGCAATTAATTAATTTACCCCAAAGTCATCTGAACATCTAACATTGCTAATGAAATTCATATTAAATTACTTACACTAATACATGGATCTTGTATTTTCTTATGTCCTAATGTTGTTCTAAGGCAGAGGTATGATCCTGATGTTGTTCCAGGATATGTTTACTATATCTATATTCTGATGCTATTTCAAGACATGAGATACAATCCTAATGTTGTTCATTCCCTGATGTTGTTCCATGGTAGAATTATTCATGATGTTGTCCCAGGATAATGTTGATTTTACCTGATGTTATTCGAGGTTAGATGGTATGTATGAACCCCTGATGTTGTTCCAAGAGAGTAGAACTATACCTTTATACTTGGTAGACTTAGATTATATTTGATCATTTTCGTAGTACACAAGCATGATTTAATATCATCTTGATATCCTTATGCTCATGAGATATCGTTTCTCCTATGTTGAATCTCACAGGTAATTAGACAGTGGTGGATTTCTGATGCTGATGGTGTGCGCGATAGTCGATGCTCGTGGTGGATACTATCTGCACATGGATAAGCCTTTGAACCTCATTTATCATTAGATCTCTTTCTTTTTAGTTTATTGAGTTGTATGACTATGAGCCAAGATATTGCACTTCTTATTGTTGAGAGACATGTAGGCTCATTATTTGTTTATCTTTCACATTTTATTCATTGAACATTTTAGTCATCTCAGCCTTATTTCAATTTCCTACCTTTATCCCACAAAATTGTTGTTGACTAGTAAAAAAGTCAAAGAATAAGTCAAAATAGTGTCCCGAGGTTCACATGTTTGTCAAGTGGCGGAGTGTGAGTTTGTGGGTGTCACAATATTATACCAAAGTTGGGTATAAGTGTTAACAAATAAAACATTTAATAACAAATTTAATAAATCTAATATTTAATGAAAAAATTGGAAAAAAATTATATGTATAAATATAATATTTAATAAAAAATAATTAACAATTTAAATATTTAAATAAAAACTCAAACTCTTTTATATAAAAAAATAATAAGAACTATATAAAACGTGTAATATTGTGTAAATATAATTAAAAAAAACATGCATTTGATTCAAAGTTTAATTCTTAGTATCCAACAGATAAATTATATTGTTGAGAAAATATAAAAAAATATTTTATTTGTAATTATATGTTTATTTAATGATATAATTATTCCATCATAAAATTAATAAAAAGATTATTTTAATATTTTATAAATAAAATTATATAGTTTATACTTATCTATTCTTATATTCAATCAAACACATATATTTAAATAACTCATAAAATTCTTTACTTCTTAATCAAACACAAATAAAAAAAATTAAATATAACTATACCATAAATATAATTATATCTATTCCTGTTATCACATTTTGAATCAAACACAACATGAGTGAACTTCACTTTTAGTCGCACATACCTTCAAGCATATTCGATTATATAACTTGAATACCTTCTCATATTCAAGCATTATGTTTCTCAAAGTTACATATGTGACTTTTAAGATATATACAATTATATATATATATATATATATATATAT
>LTAE01004928.1:13005-30309 GCA_001647135.1 Pontederia paniculata | reverse complement strand
TGATTAGCATGTTGAGAGTTGATCCATCCAACTTCGAAACTTCTTAAATGATGATACATTGAATCATTGGAAGTTTCAAGTCTTCATTCCACCTATATTTTCATCACTTAAACAACTTATTAGTAAACACAACTCAATCCAAAACATAAAGTAGAATGACCAAATATTAGCATGAAGTTTAACACATAGAGATGTCTTTTCCAAATTAATCCATTTTGGATAGTTCTAATTACTCGAGGTTTGTATCATCAAAATATAATGGTTTAAGGCATAAAGCCTAATGTTCCAACATTCCTTGTCCAGTAGCCCTTCGGGAGCAATCCTTCGTTCTCTTGCTTCAAAGTGCAGGTTGATGGGCTCCTAGCATACCTTCCCAGATTCTAGACGAAGTCTCTTATACCTAGGGTTTCTAGGGCTGAATCTTAGATTTTTCATGTGAGCCTTTAGATCAAAACCCTTTTCGACCAAGGGTGGTGATTGAAACTTCATAAAAATAGTCCTCATGGTCCACCAAATAACTCTCAAACCGGATCTCCAAAGTCTCAAATCAATTCACAATCTTTCTGGCCGTCGAACCACTTCAAAATCATAAGTGTATCATTGTTCGTATCTTCATCATGGCCTGTGACAGAATATCACGGCTCGTAAGTTCATATGATATGTCTCTACCTAACATCTTACAGTCCGTAATGATGTCTTATGGCCCGTAACTCGGGTCGTGATCCGATAGTATTCAACATTCTTCAAGGCTTACGACCCATGACTGAAAATTTCACGAACCGTAATGTAGTGACCAGTAGTTGATGTCGCTCATGTTGATGTCGTGACTTTTGATAACATCCCATGAATATTAGCATAACGACTTGTAACACGGGGTTACGACCCGTAATGTTTTGTATATGTGAGTTGACGCTCTCTGGAGTAGCCGTAACACTCCATGACGGCTCATTATGCGTTGATAGTGTATAGCGGTTGATCTCCTCATGGCCCGTGATATGATATCATGGCCCGTAAGTCGGGAGCCGAATGGTTCTGAACTTTTGCACATTATAACTTACGACCCGTGATGTAGCTTCACAGACCATAATAGTCTAATCTTTAAGTTGAGCAACCTCTATTGACGTCGTGATGGTGCATTGTGCCCGTAAGTTGATAATTAACGATCCATAGTGCTTTGTCACGACCCGTAATGGGTTGAACTCTGCTCTGTTGAGGTCGTGACTTCACATAATGACCCATAATGGACACCGTCTTCATATGGTCTTCATGTATCACGACCCGTAATGGATCATCACGGCCCGTGATAGCTGCTATGACTTGGCTTCTCGTCTCCAAACTTCACTCTTTCTTCAGTGTTGGTCCAAAAGCTATTTCCTTTGCCATTAACCACATTTTTACAATAAAAATTACCAAACAATGGTAGATTCCGAATATTGGAAGAATTATAATAAAATATGACCAAACAGATGCATGTTATGAAGAATTATATAAGAAATAGACCTAATAATGGCCTAAAACATGTTACAATATGCATGCATCAACTATCGTTATGAAGAGAGTCAGGCAGAAGTCCTTGTACATACTACAAGACAAAACAATCTCTGACATTGTTGTAGTAGCCAGTTCATCATATTAAAAAATGTCCAAGTTGTGGCATATGTGACTTGAACATATGATCCGAATGGGATGAACATTCTTAGCAAACGAGATCTTCCAGGAGGCCAAAAGATTTTTGAAATCAATTTTTGTAAGCATTGTGTCTTCGGCAAGTAGCACCGACTACAGTTTGTCAAGGCAGTGCATAGAACGAAGGTAACACTCGACTACATCCATGCATATTGTTGGGGTTTCTCTCGTGTTTCATCCTTAGGAGGCGCTAGATACTTTCTTTTTGTGATTGATGACTACCCAAGGATGAACTGGGTATTTCTAATTAAACACAAGAGTGAGACCTTCAATGCCTTCAAGCATTGGAAGATTCTGGTGGAGAATCAGACATCGAAGAAGGTGAAGCGCCTTCGTACTGACAATGGTTGAAGTTTTGTTCGTATGAATTTAATCAATTCTACAAAGATGAAGACATTGCTAGGAATCACACCATCAGAGACACTCCGCAATAGAATGGGGTGGCAGAAGGAATGAACATAACGCTTCTGAAGAGATCAAGGTGCATGCTCTCTAGTGTTGGCATGAATAGGGTGTTCTGGGCTGAGGTTGTTAACACAACCTGCTATTTTGTGAATCGAAGCCCGACGAATGCAATTGATCTCGAAACTCTCATTAAGGTATGGTATTAAAATCCTGCTGATTATAATAATCTAAAAGTTTTTGGTTGTCCTACATATTATCATGTCATCGAAGGAAAACTGGAGCCAAGAGCCAAAAGAAGGAGTGTTAATGGGATATGACGTAGGAGTGAAAGACTACAGAATCTGGTCTCTTTCATAGCACAAGGTCATCCACAACAAAAATGTAATCTTTGATTAGGCTTGAATGCTTCAGCCGAAGGTGGAGGTTGCTGATGCAGTACCTGAGAGTGTCAACAAAAATATGGAGTTTGATGTAGCTCTAGTTGAGGATGATAGAGGAGGACCACATCAAGTTAATCAACTAGAACAAAATAAACTTGATGAGCAACCAGAAGAGGAGTCTATTGCTGTTGGACATCCTCATAGACAAGTGGGTCCTCCTAAGAGATATGGCTCTGAGGATATGATTGCTTATGCGTTACAGGTGGCAGAAGAGGTGGAGTCCCCAGAGCCATCAACCTACAAGGACACCATGTAATCTACAAAATCAGAATAGTGGATCGCTGTTGTGGGTGAGGAGATGGAATCTCTTCACAAGAATCAGACATGGGAGCTGATCAAGTTGCCAAAAGGCAAAAAAGTCGTAGGCTGCAAGTGAGTTTTCAAGAAGAAACTTAGAATTCCTAAAGTTGAAGGCACAAGATATAAGGCACGCCTAGTTACTAAAGGCTATAGTATGAAGGAGCGCGTGGACTATAATGAGTTTTTCTCACCAGTTGTCAAACACATTTCCAGCCGGGTGGCACTTGCTCTTGTAACACATCATAATTTGGAGCTTGAACAACTAGATGTGAAAATCACCTTTCTACATGGAAAAATTGAAGAAGATATTCTCTCCATTCCAGGAAAGGAAGATCATGTTTGCAGCTTTATGGACTGAAGCAGTCTCCACGGCAATGGTACAAGAGATTTGATGCATTTATGATCAGTAAGTGATTCAACAGAAGTCCCTATGATTGTTGTGTGTATCACAAGGAGGTGAAGGATGACTTTACCATCTTTTTGCTTGTATGTTGATGATATGCTTATTGTTGCCAAGTACATGTCAGATGTTCAGAATTTGATATGAAGGTTCTCGGTGCAGCTCATAAAATTTTAGCTATGAATATAGTTAAGGATCGCATATAGGGTAAAATTTTCTTATCTAAAAAAACCACATTCGAAAAAATTTATCCAGATTTGGTATGACTTCAGCAAAGTTCCTCAGCATTCCATCAGCTTCAATTATGCACCTTTCCACGGGCTTCGCACCATAATCTGATGCAGAGAAGTAGTACATGTCTCGTGTTCCTTATGCTAGTGAAGTTGGAAGCTTAATGTATGCTATGGTGTGCACGAGAAGAAACATTACACATGCAATTAGTGTTGTCAGTAGGTTCATGAGCAACCCAGGAAAAGAACATGGACAGGTAGTGAAGCGTATTTTTTGGTATCTGAAAGGAACATCTGATATTGGTCTCATCTATGGAAGATATAGAGTGCTTGGTTGTTGGTTATTCTTATTCAGATTATGCTGCAAATGTGGATGGAAGAAGATCAAGGACAAGCTATGTCTTCACTTTGGTCAGTTCTGTTATCAGTTGGAAGGCTACTCTAAGTCTTTAGTAATTACATTGTATACTACTGAGGTAGAATATATGGCATTGACAGAAGCTGCAAAGGAAGAGATCTGGTTAAAAGGCTTAGTTGGAGATCTTGGACTACATCAGGATCATACTATAGTGCATTGTAACAGCTTGAGTGCTATCTGCCTAGCCAAGGATCAAGTTATCATTAGAGGACCAAACACATTGATATCATATATCATTTCATCCGTACTGAGAAGAGGGTCAAGGTGAAGAAGGTCGACATAGCGGATAATCCAGCTGACATGTTTACCAAGTCAGTTCCTTACAACAAGTTCCAACATTGCTTGGACTTGCTAAATATAAACAATTGGCAGTAGCCCCGAGGCGGGGTTGACGGCGACAGAGCATGACAGATTTATATTATGAAGATGATTCAAGTCAAGGTGGAGATTTGTTGATAATTCCTTGAATCTTAACCTAGTGGAAACCCATATGACCCCTGTGCATCACAGCCACTCGAATAATTGGGGCAGTGAAGTCGTTCGTCCCATAAGAGGTTCTCTAGCTGCTGCCTGAGGACGTAGCACAGTTAAGGGTGAACCTCATTAAATTCCTGTGTCTTCTCTGTGTGATTTCTCTCTCGCCTATTTCACGTAACATAGTCATTGGTGTGAGTTGTCGCGTGGTATGGACTTTGAGTTTCTTATTTATTCTTTTGAAGTTCATCAATTGTTACTATTATCTCACCTAAGTAGACAACAAAGGGTTTCTTTTTGCTTCTTAAGCATTCTTTTTGCAGTGAAAATTTATCCTTATCTTAATTTATGGAATATTCTATTGTTGTATTTTTCTCAATTTCTTTCTACATTACAAATGACATCAACCTTTAAGGTTTCCTTTAAATTTAGAATTGCTAAGGAACAAACATATAATGATTTCATAGCTAAATTTTATTTCACGAGTCATTTGGATGCCTTCTTTCAAGGATGCATATTAGCTTCTTGAGAAAAGACTTTGTTCTAGAGTTTCCTAAAGGGAAGACTTTTGTTTGTTTCTCCTGTACCAGAAGATATAAGTAGGTTGGTTGGTTCTGCCTTTTCCTGCTAGAAGATATTGACTTCCTATGTGCTTTTTAAAATTTCATCTGCTCCTTTAATTTGGTTCACAGATTACTTGTGTATCTCTCTACCTGCCAAGTGATGTTGGTTTTCCTTCAAAATATGTGATAGAGTACAACTCAAACCTCCAAGTATCCTTCATTAAATCTTACTATTTTGAGCAAACTTTCTATGCATTTTAGAAAGCATTTAAACTATTTGTTAAGCAAATGTCGGTTTGCAGGATGATTTCTTGTTTATCTTTCTGAATAGGTAGTCATACTTATTACTGTGTATTTTACTTAAACTTGGAGGTAAAGAAGGAACATGAATGTTTTTTTTTCTTTTGAAAAAGGAAAGGATGACTATGAAGTGAAGTAGCCATAAGTATGTATTAAAGCTGAGTGAGGAATGTACAAATATGTGTGGGGTACCTACATAATGTAGTTCCCGAAACAAAACACAAAAGAACACATAGTATACTATTTTTATTCCAACTCTCTAATAAAAAAAAGATATGTGGTGTACAACATTCTCAATATAACACCTCTCTTCTTGAAAAATCGTGTGTTTGCGCTGCAACCAGAATGCCCATAGTGGCCATAGACGCTATCCACAACCATCGCCAACCTGCTCAGTCATGCACACAAAGTAACCACAGGGATGCCAAAAAGCTCCCAATATCATATTTGTCAATGTCCGTGAATCCCAAGTGATGAAGGATGGGGGAGCTGAAGAAGAGGTGTTGTAATCCTCCTTTGCCAGTTAACACAACTCACATGATGCTTCTGCCTGTGGCACCCATCTAGTTCTTAGGCTATAGTGAATATCCTGTCGTGCCTCAAAATCCAAGCAAAGATCTTGACTTTGAGTGGTATATGTAGTCGCTAGATACAAAGGCAAGCATAATTGACGACATTTGGAGTCGTACCTCTGGGAGAAGCTGCATGTAGACTCGCCTCACCAAGTAGTGACCGGCTATCCAAAACCAATTGTCTGTCCTAGAGTCCTCAAGCTGGTATCCCGAGATCCGATGAAGTAGCATGAGTGACTTCTCAAAAGGTTGGTATGATAGTGCACCCTTGAAGTGTGGAATCCATAGGCCTCCCCGATATCCCTGATGCTAACTAGCATTCACTAACTACAATTGATGGAGCCACAAACCTGAGAAGTCGTGATGAGTTGTCTCTTGATAACCACTCATGATCCCAAAAAAGAAGCTAATCCCGGAGCCCAAAGAAGCCTAATAAAAGGTCGCAATTGAGGAAGGATGTAATTGATTATGCGCCAAAATGATGAAGATCTAGGTGGGAGATTTCGATGGGAATCCCATGATAAGTCACGGCCATAACATTCAAAAAATACCGTACTACATATATCATCACCAAGTTCCATGATCTAGCCGACCCATCATGCAAGAAGAGCACAACCCTCGGAGTTTCCTAACCCCGAGGCCACCATCCGATATTGGCTGGCATATCTCATGTGAGAAGGAACATGAATGTCTAAGTAAGAAATATTTTGATTCTTTCTTGATGAAAAAAAAGTTTAGAATGTTCGGTTATAGAATTAATTGTTTCTCCAATTTACATTGCTTAGCAGAAGATATAATATGAAGCTATTGCTATTTGAGACTAGTGCAATTAACCTAAGATGCTCCTAGTTTATGTTTTGATTTTCAGCATTCCTTAATCAATTATGGAAAATACTATTTGAAAAAGATTTAAGAGATTCTTGATTCGCTATTGGAAGTTGATGGAACAACAAGCAATGTAGCAAGTTTTTTGTAAGTTGTCATATGATTTAAGAAGGATTCTTTTAAGAAGGATGTCGTTTGATTTTTAGTTCAAGATTTTGACCTATCCAAAGTTCATAAGCAGTGGAATCTACTGACTTTGACATAACACAGTCAGGATGTAGATTGCGACCTTGAATGAATCACCACAAAATTATATAAGATGGTTCCCCTGCGCTATCATGGAATGAACCATGTTGAGTAGGGTTTAGTTTCTCCTTTCTGCAGCACCAATTGTTGTGGAGTTCCTAGAATTGTCAATTTCCTAACAATTCATTTTTCATCACATAACTCTTTAAATAGATCAGACAAATATTTGCAGTCATAATCTATTCACTAGATTTTAATTTTATGATCTAATTGATTCTCAATCATATTTATATATTGTTTGAGGCAATCTAATGCCTTAGATTTGTTCTAGATTAAATAGACCACACTATTTAATGATTACCAATCTGTTAAGAGAGGCCGAAGACTTAAGGTCAAAGTTAGGGTTCATGATAGAAAAGTTTATGTTTAAGGATTTAATGATTTTGAACTATGCAAATGTATGATGTTATGTAAGTTGTGTTTATGTTTCATTATTCAAGCTATGTTGGATGCTCCATTTCAATGACATTAACTTAGGATTCATATGCTAGGAATGTACACAAAAATTAGGGACAAATCTGTAGTTCAAATTTTGAAAATTTTTAACTTCACGAAGTCGGTCGAACCAACCAAATCGACTGACTTGCAAATTCGCTCTCATAGTAGTGAAGACAGGTCAAGCGACTATAGGTCGAAGGGAACAAGAGCGAAGGTCGGCAGACCGACCTTAGAAGGGATCCGACCGACCTAGAAGAAGGCTCGACCGACCTGCTCAAGTCTGACCAACCTAAAGCCAATTTGAGTAGATGATATAATTTTAAATTATTCAAATGCTTTGAAGTTACAAGTTCAAGTTATTTTCATGATTATAGTTATGAGAAGCATGACATACCTTTTAAATGTCTGCTTATGATTAAATTAAGTAGGTTTTCAATGATGCTGCTTATATGCAATTGATGTGATGTATGACGACAACATAAACCTGATGAACTGCAATTAGGTTAAAAGCTAAACAATGTGATGCATGAAATTATTGTCTGATATCTTGAAATTAAAGATGGATTAAGATAAACTTAAGCACATCGAAAGAAGTCACAAAAGTAAAGTCTGTCACTCAAGATAGTGTATGTACTTCTCGAGAAGTAAAGACTCGGACCTTAATAGTGGCAATATGAAGATACAAAATGTATCCTTGGTATGATCAACCTAAAGAAGGTGGTGTGTTGATGACCCTTAGGATTAGTTTGATTTGATTTAATTCAAAATTTGAAATGTAAATGATTGTAATTAGAAACTTTATGATGATTTATTCTTATAAAAGTTGCTTTTCTTTAATTTGGATAGATCTAATTGAAATTCTGAAAAATGAATTCCTTTATTTGGATGAATTTTAGAATATGATGTAAGTCATTTATTAAAATTAATTAGAATAAAGGTATTGTCATTTATTAATAGACAAGTAATCATTTAATCATGTGGGCGTTTTTAAAATATAGATTATTTTATTTTATTAAAGTAATATCTTATTTATATACTACTTTATTTTAACATTTACTTTTCTATCAATATAATTGTAATAAAAAAATATTTTCTATAATGATATTAATTTAGATTATTTGTATTTTTAACATTTTTATTTCTGTTTTTTGGTGGAGTACCATGTCATACTTATTCAGTTTTTGAATTAAAAGTTACCAATTTCTTAATAAAAAAAGCTATTAATCTATTAAGTGGGATTTAATTGTTTGTTACTTTGATTTCTTTTATTTTTCATTTCATTTATTATTATTTATCACTGTTTTTGTTTGGATAAATGTAAGTGAAATTTCAAAAGAGTAAATTATTTGATTTTGGACAGTTGTATCTAGGTGTTTAATATTTTGAATTTTAAATATTATTGATATTGCTTTTGAATAAGTATATACTATTTATGGAAAATAATCAAATATTATTTTATTTTAAATATTTCATTATTATATATACATATTTAATATTTGTATAATGTAGTAAGTTGTTTTTCTAATCTTTTATTTTTTATTTAGATTTTGTTCCTTTTTTATTTTGTTTACTTTCATTCTAATCTTTTTTTATATATTATTTTTTATTTATTTCCCCTAAGTGAAATATAATGTGAGCCTAAAAATGTTAAATAAATCACATAAAATGTTGTTTATGAATAAATATAAATCATTAATGTACTTATTAATATTATTTAATTTTTGTCTTATATTTAATATTTTACTTATTATTTTGTTATTTTGGTTGTTTTTAGTTTCCTTTAACTATCTTCTTATTTTCATCATTTCCAAAAATAGATATATTAAAGTATAACTTATTTTTCACCCATTTTCCTTGTGGATCCACCACAAAAGTAAATATATAATAGACTATTTGATCAATCAACAAAATACAAAATATAATAAAAATTAAAGCTCCTTTATAACATGTGAAAGTATTAATTCAATAATAAATACCCAATGTCTCAAAACTAAAACATAGTTCATTAGAGACTACAACTCAATAGACTTTGACTCGAAGAGATATGTATACTAAGGACCATCATCTATGTGCAAGCAACATCCATCACGAGCACCAACTAGCATACCTCTGCAAATCAATCATCTGCAGGATCCAGTATAGGAGGAAGATAATTCTCCCGTGAGCTATAACCCCCAGAATGTAAGACAATCCATAAATATAAATTATGATAGCATTAAACATGAAAATAAATCAACACTGTAAGATATAAAAGCACAGTCAGTAGTAATCCATATGCTACACAATGCTATGTGTTAGCTTGTAAAGGTCGATACTTTGATTACAATGCTTCTCTTCTGACACTCTAGATCAATGCATTAATTTTGTTTCTATGCAATGTTCTGATTTTCTCATGCAATGTCGTCAATAAATACTATGCTTTGGGTTTTCATTCAATACTTTGGGTGCAATACTTTGCTTTTCCTACGATAGTTTGGGTTAATTTAATGCAATACTCTATATTCCATACAATGCTATGGATCCATACAATGCTCTAGGTCAATGCAACACTATGCATTGGATCAATACAATACTATGCTCTGGATCAATGTAATAATTTGATTGTCATTCAATGCTTTGAATCAATATTTTTTATCTTTGACTTATCTCATTAGCGACTTTGAGGTGATTTTTTAATGACTTTGAAATAGGGCTCATGAGCTAATACAATTGTCAATCGTGGTGCACAAACCATGATAGATGCCCTCAATGGGGAGGATGTTCGAGACTCTTATTTGTTGCAAAGTGGGGAGAAAGTTAGACAACAATAACTAAATCGCTATGTTGCAGCTGCATTACTAGTCCCTAACCATGCGATGAATATATATCAATGACTCTCAAACTATGCAAAACATAGGGATCTCATTTTTTTATTTATTCATCTTGTTTAACCTTTATCTCTTTATCTTCCCAAGGTTAGTCCTTATCATGACACAAGGGATCTAGGGTTTTCAATGTGATAAAATAATTTATAATAATCAGCCAAACAGACATAGGCGTGTTTGATCTGAACATGGGCTGTGCTTTATGGGCAATTACTCTTCGGCATACGTGGCCGAGTTCGAGTCATGACATGGGTCATGTTAGAGTTTGACATGGAACGTGTATGCATGTGATACCGTCATTAAGTTCAAGGTGATGCACACTATCTGGGAGTCCTCCACTGACCATGTTCCACCGATATGTGCTATAAATATTAGGATTATTTTCATTTATCCTCCTCGAACTATCGAGAAATTTTAGATCTACCCTTAAAATATAAAATCGAGCAGATGTAGGTCTAAACTTTTTTTATTACCCAGCTTCATCCACCAATATGGTTTTTTTTATTTCACACATTTTTTTAATTTATTAAATTGCTATTTTACCCTTTCGTTCAAAATACTCCCTCTTTCTCCTCTTTCTCTCTCTCACTCACTCACTCCTCGCATGCGCGTGTGAAGCTCGCCTCCGCGTGTGCGTGCAGACAGGTTCATGCTCGCTTGCGCACGCGCACAAGCGAGATCCACACTCGCCTACGCACGCTCACATGAGTTTCCTTCTCGCTTGCGTGCGCGCAAGCAAGTTGCCAAGGGAGATAGAGACTAGAGAGAGAGCGAGAGAGAGGAGAGATAGAGAGAGATCGGAGAGAGCAAGCGAGAGGAGAAAGAAAGAGTGGCATAGTTTGAAGGGTAAAATAGTAATTTAATAAATTAAAATATTTGAATAAATTCAATACAGTTTGTTGGATGAAACTGTTCAAAAAAAAGTTTAGACCCACTTCTGCTTAGTTTTGTAGTTTATGAGTATGTCTAAAATTTTGCGATAATTCGAGGGGGAAAAATGAAAATAATCCTAAATATTATTAAGTTAGATACAAACTTATCCACGGTCGCATCAAGGGGGTTGACCCTTCGACACAGATCATGTCTCATCTTAATCCGATTAAAGAAAGGGATACTTTAGAATAATCTAGGGCACAAATTCTCCTGGTTCAAGGTGACACGTGTGGCTTCATGTATCTAATTATTTAATTCAAAACAATTCGAAACACATCATGCACGTTCAGGTAATGTGGATCGTGTTTTTATCAACTAGGACAATGTTCTACAATAGGTACGAACCTAGGGTTTCTCTTGACAGATGTATGTCGTGTATGCGAATGACGTGACCTTGTCCAAGAGGGATGCAGTCCGTGTCCGACGAAGGCCATGATGTTCGAGATGTCGATGATTAAATCCATGTCATTCTTACAAATCATGCATGATATGTCATTCGAATTAAATTAATATTTTAGGATCTATGTGGAGACTAAAGACTGCATAACATCCCTATAACTATTCTATACTTAGAGATTAAAACCTATCATGCATGATCTATCAACACTTTATATCTAAAGGGGATCCGTCTATGAACATACTATATTTTATGTCTTTTGACCCTCTCGTTCTAGCAACCCTTTGCCTTCGTTCCCTTGGAGTTCATGCTGGTAATCTCCTTCGCTTTCCTCTAGCAAGGTTTCACTATAAGGATGAGAGAGAGAGAGAGAGAGAGAGAGAGAGAGAACCTAAAACCATGAAGGATAGGGAACAAATCCTTACCTCTTCACTAGGGAGAGAAGAAGAGAGAAGGGAGAACTTTTGCGATGACTACATGAGGAAGAGGAAAAATAATAGCCTGTGAGGGTCTCTCTCATGCCCTAGGGGTCCAATTATAGGGGCTTTCTAGGACTTCACTAAGTTTAAGAGGGATAAAACTCTATTATTTTAATCAATTAAGTACAACAACCCGGAGCCCCCAACACGGGCCATGCTCAGGATTGACATGGTCTGTGTTGGACCTTAGGTGAAGGCAGGTATTAAATTATAAATCTCTTAAAAAAGAATTTGACATCGAATTCGGAACTGAGATAGAGGCTTACCAAACAAGCGTGATAACTCCTTGCTCATCTCTGATTTGAGTTTCCACGTGGCTTCGTTGTCTCAGTGCTAATTCCACACTAACTTGACTAGTGACACCTTGTTGTCTTGATGTTGGTTGCAGTACTCCATGATCTTCACCAAGTACTTTTCATAGGTGAGATTCTCTTTAAAGTTTGACTCTTCAAATCAGGTTAAGTTGGCGTCATCATGTTGTCCTGAACATGGACGCATGGAAGACATTGTGCACTCGCCCATAGGAAGGGATAGTGTAAGTCTACTTGCTCCTTCACCAATAAACTCTAGCGCCTCAAATAGGCCTACATATTGAGGGCTACGTTTTACTCTTTTGCTGAATCACTCCCTTGGTTGGAGAAATCTCTAACATCACTTTGCCTCCAACCTTGAAGATATATTCTTGGTATTTTTTATCGGCATATGTCTTCTATCAATTTTGTGTGGCATTCATTCTTCTTCCGATTAAGTCGACTTTGTTTGCATACTGTTGTACCACTCTTGGGCACAACAGCTTTTGCTCTCCTACTTTGCTTCAACATGTGAGTGACTGGCATGGCCTCCTATACAAGGCCTCAAAAGGAGCCATGTCGATTCTTGAGCGATAATTATTGTTGTAGGCAAAACTCTATCAATAGAAAATGGTCATCCCAACTATCGTGCCAATATAGTGCGCTTGCTCTGAGCATGTCCTCCAACGTCTAGGTGGTGCTCTCTGATTGTCCATCACTCTATGGGTGGAATGTTGTGTTGTAAATTAATTTCATACCAAAAGAATCTTGGAAGCTCCTCTAGAATCTAGCTATGACTTGGGGTCTTTATCTGACACTATATAGATAGGAAATGTATAGATCCATGAGAGTTTTCATTTATTGCTTCCATTTAATTGATAGCAAATGTGCATACTTGGTTAGTTTGTCAACCACTACCCATATCACATCATGACTTCTCTTGGTTCGCGGTAGGCTAGTCACAAAGTCCTTTGTGATATGTTTTGCATATATGGTCTATGGTGTTTTATCTTCACATGCTGACATATAATGCATCCATTATTTCATTATTCATGTTGTTCCACTAGAATCTCCCTTATAAGTCCTTGTACATGTTTGTGCTACCCGGAAGGAAGGAAAACTCTGACTTGTGACATTCATCCATTACCTCCGTTCTGAGTGCAACATTGTTGGGGACCCATAAACGATCACAATATTTGATTCCACCATCTACAGATATTACAAAATCATTTTATTCGTGGCTGCATCTCTTGACCATGTGACTATACTTTGTATCCTCTATTTGTGCTTAATGATCCTATTCACCAAATCTATTTGGATCTGGTACATCATTAACATCACTCCACTTTTACTAGGTCTTAGGTTTCATTGGATGATATCTTTTATTTGATTTCACTTGTGTACTCTCAAGCATGAAAGTGTTCCTTCTCACTTTTGGCTCAAGTAATCATCAACTGAATTGGCTTTCCCTAAATGACATTTAATGGTGAACTCGTAGTCCTTAAAGAACTCTATTCACCTTCATTGTCTCATATTGAGGTCCTTTTAAGAAAAGATATGTTGTAGACCTTTCTGACATGTGAAGACCTTAAATGTTTCGCTATATAGGTAGTGCCGCCAAATCTTTAAAGTGAAGACTATCGCTGCCAACTCAAAGTCATACATAGGGTAATTCACTTCATGCTTCTTGGGTTGCCTCGATGCTTATGCCACAACTTTGCAATGCTGCAAAAGTACACATCCGAGACCTGTACAACAAGTATTCTATACACCACAGATCCATCACTTCAAGAAGGAATGGTGAGTATTGGTGTTGTCGTCAATTGAGTCTTCAACTCTTAAAAACTCTATTCACACTTTTAGGACCACATGAACTTAGTGTCTTTCCTTGTTAAATTCGCCAATGGAGATCTGATTTTTGAGGTCTTTGATAAACTATCTAATAGTTTGCCAATCTTAAGAAGCTATGAATCTCACCAATGTTCTTTGACGGTGTCCAATTTAAGAGTGCTTCAACCGCAACAGGATCCTGCAGGATTCCTTAATTCGATACAAAGTGCCCAAGGAACATGATGTTATCCAGCTTAAGCTCACATTTTGATAATTGTGCATATAGTTGTTGTTGTCGCATACTTTCCAACACGATTTTGAGATGTTCTCTATGATCTTTTAGGCTCGATGAATAGATTAGAATATTGTCAACAAAGATGATGACAAACTGATCTAGGTAGGGTCTGAACACCCTATTCATGAGATCCATGAATGTTGCAGGTGTGTTTGTCAATCCAAATGACATCATCATGAATCATAATGTCCATACCTTGGCTAAAGACAATCATTGATATATCATCATCATCAACCTTAAGCCAATGGTAGCCACTTATGTCGATCTTTGAGAAAACCACCGCTCTGGATAATTGACCAAAAAGATCATCCATATGTGGTAATGGATACTTGTTCTATATTGTCTGCTTTGTTGAGCATCATATAATCATTACACAACCTGAGGGAACCATCTTTCTTCTTCACAATAAGATTGGTGCACTCCAAGATGAGACACTTGGTCTGATGAAGTCTTTGTCAAGGAGCTCTTGCAATTGCTTCTTGAGTTTCTGCATCTCTGTCGTCGGTGCCTTGGAGATTGGAGTTGTCCCTCGTAGGAGCTTTATGCGAAAGTTAACCTCTCACTGTGGCGACAATCCAAATATATCTTACATAAAGACATTTAGAAAATCTCAGACAACTTTAAATTATTCGAGATCATTCTTTGAGGGCTCAATGTTGATAACACCGACTAATTATTCTCTATAACCCTTCTTCAGTAACTGATGGGCTTGCATTGTTGACCAATTACTTTATTTTATGGATTGCTTCTTATTATGATTTGTAGGCCCACATGGGTGTAAAAGATACTAAAAAATGGCGCTCAATTCGAAGTTAAAACGAGTTTAGAATCACGATTTGAATGGGCTGAAATTTACCATAACATACAGTCATGGCCGTGAAATTAATATCACGGCCTATGACGACCTATTTCACGGCCGTGAAATTGATATCACGGCACGTGACGATCTGGAAGTGAAACTTTAGCCTTGGTCATGGCCGTGAAAGCCTTTTCACAGCCCATCATGATTGTTTAATGGCTATGAAAGCTTTTTCACGACCCGTGACAGCTTGGAAGTGAGTTTTGAGTTGTGGTCATGATCGTGAAAGTTGTTTCACGACCCTGACAATCTGCAGATGAGTTTTTGGCTGTTGTCATGGCCGTGAAACCCTTTTCACGGGTCGGGACAATATGTAAAAATGTATTTTGATGCTACAATCATGGTCATGACATCCCTATCATGATCGTGAAACTTTCTGGGATTAAACAAAATTTTAGTTTTTGAGGTGGTTTAAGTTTTATCGTTTGGAGAATTTAGCCCGGAATTAAGCCTCATCTGAAGAAATTTAATGTTCTTCAATCTAGGATTCCTCATATCTGATGAAACATATTGAAGATCTATAAATGAGACCCCAAAGCCTTATTTTAAAGGGATGCTTCATTCTAGATGTTGGATGTTCTTCAAATCATATTTTTGTGAGTCTAGAGTCAAATGCTGAAGAATTTCTATTGAGAACAAGAAGAAAGCTTCTGAGATTTAGAGTGCGATTTTTATTTCTTTTTTTATCTGTTATGATAACTATTTTTCTCTTGTTTAATCATTTGTATTAGGGAGTTTGTGAACCCTATTTAGACTAAATTTTTAGTGAATTATTTCTATTGAACACGAATGATATTCATAATGTATTTTCTTCTCTGTGATGATCATGAAATAATTATTGATTGTTAAGTGCAATTAATTTCATTGGTTTGAGCATTTGGAGAGATTGATCTTTGAAATTAAGTTATATAATCTTGTGTCATAATCAGATTACTCATTTGAGATTCTAGATTATATGGTCTATTGATTGGACTTGCTTAAATGATGAATAGTTTAAGATTCGCAACGATAACACATTTTAAATTATATTGATTTAAGGGGATTCCTTTGAACGTCCCGGTTAATATGAATCTAAGATAGGAGTATTTAGGGGATCACACTTTAGGCAATTCTTAGTCCATCATTAGGTTCAATATGTGTTTCAATATGATCCAATCTGACTTAGTGGAAACATAACCCATAATCTTCCAATCTTATCTAATATGATCTTATCTTGCATCATCTTATTAAGTTTTTATTTTCTTTTCTTTTTATGTTATTTGAATCATTTCTCTATCAACTCTTCAAATTAGATAGGTTAAGTTACATTAGTCATTGTTGGTTCGACATCCTTACTCTTAATCACCTTATCACTTGAATGATTTTTGCACTTGCTAGTGTAATTAGATCGCATCATTCAACCCACAGTAGGTACAAGCACTTGTGGCGGCTTGTAGGATCCCGAGATTGTTTTGAATGATCACAAATTTGTAAGTGAACTCAGTTTGTACTAATGAACTTGTTTGAGCTGATTTCTGTAACAGGACATAGACAAGTTCAGTACACCGGTCGACCTGAGCTAAAGGAATGGACGACCACTACATTCATGATATACATCAATGAAGTACTATAAGTGTGCAGTGGACGTCCTAAGGATATAAGCGGTCGACCAATGGAAGGAGGAGGAGGTCATATAAACAGCAGTGTATATGGAGGAGGAGACATATACGATCGACCCAAGATATAAAGAGGGCGACCAGTATTGAAGGACTGTGGGGGCAGTCAAGAGGAAGACTGGTCGATCAGAGTTGAAGAAAGGATGACCGGAGGAAAGGGCTTAAAGGAGGAGGACGCCCGATGATTGATGAATGGGCGATCCCAACGACAACATCTTCAAATACATTTGGGGTGCGGTCGTCCGAAGGGCTCAGGAAGAGACAGTGGACGATCAGAGAACTGCCAGGCTGAAGAGCGGACGTCCAGAGGGCTCAGGTGGAGACAGTGGACGCCCGGAGCAGAGG
>LTAE01004928.1:0-10827 GCA_001647135.1 Pontederia paniculata | reverse complement strand
AAGGGTTCAAGTGAGCTTGAGAGATTACATTGTAAGAGGTTGTTCTCCTTGTCCTCAGTACAAAGGAGATTTGTAGGGAGCCTTCGCCCTTGAAGAAGGACATAGTGAACTCCGAAGATCTCGTGGAGAAGATCGGAGCGGGGACGTAGGCCAGGAGTTCGGTCGAACCTCGATAACAAACTTTGTGTTTGTTTGTGTGTTTGTTCTTCTTACTCTTCTCTCTCTATTTGTGTTTATATTCATATTTGTTTGCTTCTGCTAACCATAACACATCTAGATTATGTAAAGAAGAACGAAAGTTTTTGTCTTGGTGCCATTCCAGATCCTACACTTTTTAGAAACGAAACACTAATAACCCCAGATAAGAAGATTTAGTGATGCAATGATAGGTGAAACCTTGGAGTTAGTCTTTCCTCGAGGATGATAGGATTTAGATTTATATTTATCGTACAAAGGATATTATATCATAGTGGACTACTAATGAAGAGAGGAATCATAGATTCCTTTCCGAATAACATGAACTTTCACTAAATTACCTAGCCTCCAAACTGGTAGATTTGAAATAAAGGCTCGAAACCTATATATGGTTAATTGATGTGTGATGTTTAAAGATCAATCAAAATCAGGTTCAAATACAAATATTCAAGCAGAGTTGTGACGATGTATATGCAGGACAGTGAATGACTATAGACAATTAGTTTTAAAAATTCTCAGACAACACCATGATTGCTGCAAGTATACACCTATCGAAGGTAGTACTTAAGGTATTGAATCCACGAGGAGGCAGACGTAATATTTAGGAAAGGATCACTCTGAAGTAAATAACAAGATTAAGAAAAATAGTTACAAAGATGTAATGAAACGAAATCTAACTATCTAATTTTTAGGGGTTTTAATATTAAGAAACTAAGAGTAAATGATAAAAAAATAAGATAGATCAAAACCAGTAGAATTGTGAGGAACCTTAGTGTTAGTATTATGTCGGGGATGTTGGATTGGATTATCATTAACATATAGGGTTAAACATACTAAATCAGATTTTTGGCAAAGAGAGGAATTATAGATTCCTTTTCAAAGGGAGTTCAATCATTATCTACCTGCAACTATGTAGCGAAGAGAAGGAAAGAGTCTTGGAACCTAATCTAAGTTAGTCCAATAGCTGCTAGCGGGTTGAGGATCTCTAGGTATATAACCCATGCATAACAAATATGTAGAACTTGTGATGGAGCACACTACCAGGCTATTTGTGAACGAGATGAGATGACTAGTCCTCCAAACACTCTAAACTCGAGAGAATAGCAATATTGATTCCTCATTGTTGCAAAAACGTGAAAACATCCTATGATAACAGGAACTCAAATCGTAATCAAAGGGATATAGAATCATGAAACTCAGTCTCACGAATGCCTCCGACTAAGGATTTATTATCTGATGAGGTGAGAGTACAAATAAGAAAGAAGATCAAACCGAACGCTAGCCCGCTCCCGATCATAATAAATAAAAATTCTTTGCAAACATTTGATTCTAAAGAAACCAAATGATGGGTTCATAACGGAAACCAAAACAGTTCATTAAGTTAAAAACCAAAAGACTAATCCAATCCATCATCCTCTAATACTTACTCTATGTTATCCTACTTAGTTACAGTCCATCTTCATCATCAAATAGAAAGCATAGAGTTCATAGATGCTCATAGTATTCTTCGTCTACAATTGGTTCTTCCATGGTGGTCGTCATCTCTACCGCTCCTCCTCCGTGCTAGTTAAAAATGAAATCCTTCGCTCCAATGATCTCCAATGATTATAAAATAACTTGTCTTGTCGTCTTTTGTCCTATTTATCCCTTGGCCTTCATTTGATGTGTCACTTCTGTCCAACCTAAAATTACTGCTCTTTCTTCTATTTCGCCATCGCCAATCATGAGTTCTACATATTTCTTTTCTTTTTTGGAATTTTATCATCAAATTATTCTTCATACAAGGTCGTGACGTATAGTCGAACGAGGATGTGAAAGCTCCTTTCTTCAAAGTTCCTAAAATAAGGCAAAAAGCAGCATGATTTGGTTCTAATGTATTAAATAATAGAGATTGAATCATGATAAGGTATGCTTCATAAAAAATGGGAACTTGGCCCAAAATGTGGGTTTAAGCTCAAAATAAGACATGAAAAAATGTTAAATACGACTCAAGAATGTCTAATATTATGCACTTGATGCATCGCATCAATAATCTCCGGACTTGAACATTTGCTTGTCCTCGAGCAAATGAATTAAGATTAAGGCAATTGATTTTAAAATGCAAAGACCACAAAAGAAGGAACAAGTCACATTTCTCAAAAATATTTTACTTCAAAAGTACACTGCAACTAACTCAGACTTGACTTGACAATACTGGACTTAAGAACCATTGAAGCTCTAGCTAAATGCAACTCAAGGTCACAACCTTACAGCCTGCATGTCAAACCATTCGTTACACAAGAGAATCCTCTTTTTAACTAAACCAAGGCAATCTTCCCTTTTTCTTTTTGTTTCGGAGCATGTACATTTTCAACACTTTTCATAAGTGTCTATCTCTAGTGATGAAAGTTGTTCATCACATTATGACCCACATAATCCTCCAGGGCAGGTCATTACACAGGAGTGAACCTCCTAGACTTAGCCGTATTAGCAAGCCTTGTTGATCCTGAAGCCCCCAGAATCTCCTTAGGAAATCTTCTTATCTTTCAATTGATTAAAACAAAGGAGAAGATACACTCTAAGTGGACCAAGGGTGCTAGGTTATACTATGAAAATTTTATCACCCTCATAGCCCGCAAAACTCCTAAGTTTAGATTTCCTGATAATGAAAAAACCCTTATTCCCACCAAAAGTGACAAAATCTCCTTAGTAACCATGACCATAAAAGGGCTCATGAAAGACAATTTACAATCCACTAAACTCCCTTTCAATTCCGAGCATCAAAATCCTTCCACAGCTACAACTCCTTTGTCCCAACTACCTCAATCACCTAGAGTTCCTCCTCCTACAATCTGCACTTCTTCCTTCTCAACTACATGGCCTCCAACCAGAGAGGATTGGACCATTATGTGCACAAAGGTGGACCTTTTGTCAACCCAACTCAGCACAATGTTCAATCAACCGAGTCAAGCACTCGAGCTGATAAAGAAAGTGGCAGAAGAGCAGTTCGAAAATGTTGAAGTAAGCAAAAATCTTCAAGTGCATCACAATGAAGCCCATCTGCATTGGAAAGTCATGGATGACTTCACTTTTTTCTTCAGGATGCAGGAATGCGAAAACAAAAAGAAGATCTTCCCTTAGCATATCCTCATGTTTTCTTCCGAGAATACTCGATGATGATGCTAAGAGTATTGCGAAACAACATATTCTTGACTCTTCCAAGTAGAAGGTCAGAGGAATAGTTATTGGGGGTGAGAGGAATTCTTCTTTGTGGTATTGTCCATCCCTTTCTTTCGAGAATAATCAGGTAGATACCTAGAGTGCTTCAAGTGCATACTCTTGACTTCTCCAAGTGGAATTTCAGAGAAGTAGTTATTCAAAAAAGATAAAAAAACATCCCTACAATCTTGGAGGGTGGACAAGGAGATTCAATTTTTTTTCTCTTTTCATGGGGGTCATTTATTGGTAAATATATAGAAGCCTCAAGCCTAAAAAGCAGTATATTGATAAACAGATAGTTTGATTCAAAGAACTTTGATTTCCAAATATAGTCAGTCAAGTCAATCATACATCAAATCGTAGTGTTAAAAACAAAGCCTATAACTAACACATGGCTTGAACCTTATACTGCCTTAATTCAAAAGTTGAGAATAGAACAAGGTAAGCCAAAGTGTATGTACAAGTGCATAGCAGGTTATGTCAAGACAAAATTCATTCCATGAGAAGGGTTGTGATATGAGGTGGTTCAGATTGTGATGCATACATACAAATCAAAATTTCCAAACAGGAGTAGGGGTGTGATGATAAAAGTTCTAGGGATGTGACATCAAAATAAAAATGGCAAGCAAGCACGCAAACCATGATCATGAGCAGGATAACATATGTACAACAAAAGTTCAAAATTACATGGTATGAGAGTATGATTGAGGTTTAGGGAAAGTGCGATCATACCATGATGTCTCCGGACTTAACCCCAACATTGTCCTCAATGTTGAAGCCAAGCCAGGAGAGTGCTGCTCATGTGGAGGAGGCTTCTTGTTCCCCAGCGCTCTCTTCTTCCTCTTGCTCTTGTTTGGCTTTTAGATTTGCCAGCTTCTCTAGTAGCTCTTCATGCTTCTGGCGCTTGTCTTCCTTGATATCCCGAATCTGGATGATGACTATCTCCAGAAGTTTAGTGTACTTGTGTTGCTCTGTCTCTATGAGTAGATCGGCCAAGAGTGTTGCAGTCGTGGCTTCATCTTTATCATCAGTTGAAGTGGTGGTTTTCTTTGATCCGGCTGCTATTGATGTGGTATGCGGTTTATGCGAAAAATGCGAACACAACAAATCAAATGCTACCAAGTGCACTAGTCGAACAAGTAATACAGTGATAAAGTAGAGTGTCGAACCCACGAGGAACTATATAACTATATAATCCTAAAGGTTAATAGGAGACAACATCGGATTTTGGGTTGATTTAGTTCAGAAACAGAAAAGTAGAAATAAGATAAAAAAGATATTAACAATGAGAATGGTTGATGACTAGGGCCTAGATGAAACATGGAATTTAACACTTTCTTTTAGATGGATTAGGAATATACCTAAGTATGATTCTCCTTAACGGATCAATCAACTATTCAAATAATCATCATCTACCAAGCACTCCTTAACGGTTTTACTTCTCAAATTTAGATCACAGAATGCAATACAAATTATTTCTAAACTATTAACTTATCCTTAACGTTTAACCTAACAGACCACACTTATTCCGTCCTTAACGGATCAAAATAACATGTCATGTATTGCAAACGAATTAATCACACTACACAGTTAATGATCAATACAAAAATCAGACTCATGCAAACATGATCTGAAAACAAATACTAATATCAATAACAAGTCTAGAAAACATATAATCATCCAAAGCCTAATACGAATGTCATAAAATAAATTCATCCTAAGATAAATTATAGAAAACTACGATAAAATGTTCATCCCAACAATAAATGGAACAGGGAATACTCTTTCTCGAAAGTGAACAACTCTGAATCGTCTCCTTAACGGATGATCAACTCTTCCTTGTCCAGCAGCCCTTTGGAGTAATCTTTGTTCTTTGGCTTCAAAGTGCAGGTTGATGACTCCTAGCATACCTTCCCAGATTGAAGATGAAGCATCTTATACCCTAGGGTTTCTAGGGCTGAAAGTATATCCTTCGTGTAAGCCGTTAGATCAAAACTCTTTCGACCAAGGGTGGTGATTGAAATCTCGGAAAGAATAACCCTCATGTCTCACAAAATAACTCTCAAATCAGATCTTAAAAGTCTTGGATCAAATCAACATCTTTCTGGCCGTCGAACCACTTCAAATTCATAATTGTCTCATCGTCCATGTCTCCACCATGGCCAGTGACAGAGTATCACGACCCATAAGTGCGTCTGACATGTCTTTGTTCAACATCTTACAGCCCGTAATAATGTCTTACGGCTCGTAACGCGGGTTCTGATCAAGCAGTATCCAGCATTCTTCATGACTTACGGCCCATAACCACATCTCACGGCCCGTAATGAATTGATCAGCAGAGAATGGTGCTCCTGTCAATGTCGTGACTTCTGATAACACCCCGTGATTGCTTGCGTAACGACCTGTAACATGGGTTACAACCCGTGAAATTCTGTGAATGTGGATTGTTCTTCTCTGTCGAAGTCATAACACCCCATGACGGCTCGTTATGTGCTGAGTCTATAGCAGTTTGGTCTCCTCACGGCCCGTGATATATATCACGGCCTCTAAGTCGGGCGTCGAGTCATTCTGAAACTCGCACAACATACTTACGGCCCATGATGTATCTTCACATCCCATAATGGGTTGAGCTCCAGGTTGAGCAGCTTCTGTTTGACGTCATGATGGAGCGTTGTGGCCCGCAATTTGACATGTAACGACTCGTAATGCTTGGTTAAGACCCGTAATGAGTTGAACGCCGCTCTGTTAGAGGTTGTAACTTTGCGTAACGACACATAATGGACGACGTTTGCATCTGGTCTTTATATATCATGGCCTGTAATGTGTCATCACGGCCCGTGATAGTTGTTCTAACTTGGTTACTCTTCTCCGAACTTCATTCTTTCTTCGGTGTTTGTCCAAAAATTATTTCCTTAACAATATCATCCGCCTATCTGCAATAAAAACACCAAACAGAGTAGATTCCGACACTCAGAAGAATTATAATAAAATATGGACAAAATAGATACATGCCATGAAGAATACTCTAAAAAACACACCTAATGTAGACCCTAAAACATGTTAGAATATGCATGCATCAACATCCCCAAGCTTGGATATTTGCTTGTCCACAAGCAATGTTCAAAGCAAACTCATAATATGGGAATTAAGATCACTACTTTCCTCCTACCTTATTGTTTACACACTTATCACCCATTCCACTTTCTGGTTATCCCAGCCGCATAGAATCTTGTCACCCATACAATTTAAACTCCTTCAAGTTAAGGTCTAACGTGTAACAATGTTCAATATGTCAGATAAGAACAAAACTGCTGAAAGTAGAAGTGTATATTGAGCTTATCACATCAAAGGTTTTAGATTCTCGCCTTTACTCAGGTTTGCACAAGGAGGTCCATGTTGCAGGCTTTGGACTGAAGACTCCCAGACCAATTGGCCTTAGGGCAACAGGTGTTGAAGCACCCCTCGAGCTTACTTGCCCGGACACTCCCAGGTTATGAGTTTAAGTTTGAATTAATCAATCAAACAGTTGTTAGTGTGCTTCTCCATATTGCTCAAGAGGGCTCATGTAGCAGACTTTTGATCGGTGGATCCCACACCAAATGACCTTAGGTCACTAGGCATGAACCCCTACGGATCTAATTGCCCGAACCCTCCAAGGTTCCGGATAACACATGTCACAGACAACTATTCAAACACAATTTTTTTCAGGTCCACATGTATATAAGCTCAAGACACACTTATATGTTCAATGGAAAAATAATTATCATCAATACTTCACAAAGTACAAGAAATATCTACGCAAGAATTTGTCGTCTAAGTGTCATAATCTATTTGGCAACCAACTTCAGTCCAAACTATTCCAACTAAGGTGATAAATGATAAACTCAAGGAAGTATGATTTCACTCGTCAAACGATTCTTCATGCAAGGTCGTGACGCATGATTGAGAGAGAATGTGAAAGCTCCTTTCTCTGAAATTCCTGAAATAAGGCATAAGGCAACTTCATTTGGTTATAAATGTATGAAATTGCAGATATTGAATCATGATAGGGTATGCTTGCTATAAAATAGAAATTTGGCACAAAATGGGGGATTAGGCTCAAAGTAAGACATGAAAACATTGTCGGATATGACTCGAGAATGTCTAATATTATGCACTTGATACATCGCATCATTAATCTAACAATTGACTCATGATCGAGGGCCTCTCGACATATGATCGAATCATCATGGACCTATAGAATCCAATGATAGGGCTTGTTGTTTGATTGCAAGTAAACAAAAGGAGATTTTCAAATCTTCCAATCGCTCTATACCTTGGAGGAAGTCCATGTTTTTATGGTCTTGGAATGACAAACTCGTCCAATGGTGAATCAAAACCATTCAATAGAACCAACAAAATCAAAGGAGTTATGAGATCGTGAAACATTCAAATCCAATGGATGCCTCTCATGATGTGTGTGAGTGATGTGTGTAAAACAAAGTCGGTTCCAAACTTTCAAGCTGTGAATTGTAGGAGTTAGGGGCAACCAAAATAGTTCAACAAAATAAATAAGTTTTAAAATATTTTCTAAACACACACACTTCAACTGCATGTATACAACCTCCGTAGTAGTATCTTAGGGTCGAATCCATAGGAAAATCAACTTTTAACAATCCAACTTCTCTATCCTACCAAAAATCGAATCAAAGGGGGAAAATATTATGCAGAAAATAGAAATTAGTTAAAAGAAAGTAAATCAAATTAAAGGAAAAGAATATATTTTTATGGTTTTTTTTCTAATCTTTTAAAGAAACTAAAGAACTCATAGCAGGGAAAGAAAAGAGGATTTCACGTAGTGGATGATAAACAACATGACACAATATGTGCTTAGAGAACTTGTCACTAATTATTGAACCTAAGATTAAATTTGAATCCAGATGGGCGCTCGCCAAGAGGATTCTATTGCCCTTGCAGATCAAATCTCTTAAGTGAATCCTTAGAAACTATGTGAGTGACTCTCGAACACTCAAATATCTCATCCATTCTATCCCTTCAACGACACCTCATTAGACTCCTCAGCCATCGTGGGGTTAAATCAACATCGACAGTACCCCTTGGCCTTACTTAAGCTGAGAACGAGCAAATCTATAAACCACACCTCCCAAACCTCTACTCTCCTTTCATATCATAGTAGCGCCATCCAATACAATTCATTCCCTTGGTGAACATTGTGGCAAGAGGTATACAAATATGCTCCATGAAAATGAATCACAAATGCACATAAATCTTAATAGACCAATAAGAATAGGACGGAAGATCAAAACTAAAAATGTGTTAAATGTAAACAAGTCCAACAAGTAGCTAGAGTTCTCTAACACTCTCGTGTCCCGGCTAGAGCTTTTAATTGATAAGATTCATTACATGAAAGCTTAACTTCATTGATTATGGAAACATTTAGGAAATTACGGCAATCAAAAACCCAAAAATTTCTATGATTTCACCTCCCTTTTTCTCCTTTCTCAAAAAAGTTTAACTCAAAGCACTAGCTGATCCAACTTTCAGTCTCCCTTCCGCATTGTTCTTCTTTTCTTCCTTTGCAAAATTGGGCATCACTTCTCCCCTCGGATCCGTGCTAACCCCTCTTTCTATTGTCTCTCTCCTCTTTTTATATCTTGGTCATTTTCCCATACTCCTTCGCCACCTGCCCTCTGCCACTTCCTGCAAGAAACAGCCAAGAATGTGATAGAGGAATCTCCAAAAGGGGTGGTTACATTTTTGTCTTTAGTATCATTTATCTGGTAGTGACTTCAAGGTGTGATCATATGTACAAGGTGCCCCAAACTCTGGGAAGCATCAAAACATGGACTAACTCCTACCAAGTCCCTGTAGGAAAAACAAGTGTAATACTTCATAATTCAGCTAAAAAGAGTTCAAGATATGAGAAGATATATTCATAGCCAAGAAATTTTGAGAAGATGTAAAAGTCATCAAAATATGTGATGATGTGTAACATAAAGGTATAAAATACATGGTAGGAATGTGACTTTACATATGGAATTTAAGATTAAATTTCATGTCATCAACCTCCCTTTCGAGATGTATCACCCATTGAATCTGAACATGGTACAAGAAAGATAAATGAAAGCAACCTTTCAATTAGAATCCATTTACATTCAAAACGAAAATTTCTTCAAATGTAAAATGATACTGAAATCAGGAATGCAAACCCAAACGTAAATCGAATCCATCATCCTTTGGCAACTAACTCAAGAATGTACTCTTAGTTACAATAGTTCATCATCAAAATGCAAGGATAAAGTTTAAAAAATAACACTATCATTTATTGGTTGTTGTTTCTTTCCCCCTCTCCTTCATGTTCCTCTTACTGCTTTCTTCAATCCACGATGCCTCCAAAAAGAAGCCCCCTTTCTTTCCTTTCTCTTCGTCTTTTATATGTCTTGCCTTTGCTCGGCACATGTCCCCTTGTGTCCTGCCTAAAAATATTTCCTTGATTCCTTTTGCCAATCATGAGTCGTTAGGATTCTTTTGACTTTTAGAGATTTTATGTTTTATTGATGCAAGTTGATTCATTGTGATGCTACTGAATGCAAGGGTGTGATAACTTCGTATAATTCGGTTCCAAATATATGAATTGGCATATTGTAAATGTGATATGGGAATGTTCATAGAAATGGAAAGTAAGTCTAAAATAGAGGTTCAAACACAGAAAGAGGCATGAAAATGATGTCAAATACACTTTCAAGGACTAAAATCTCATGCTCCTGATGTCATGCAAGAAATCTCTCCGAACTTAACATTTGCTTATCCTTAAGCAAATGAATTAAGATTAAGGAGAATGAATTCCAAATGTAAAAACCACAACCTAAATAACAAGCCATTTTATCAAACCCTGCTCAAAGGTCATTGAAGCTTTTGTTGAATCTAGGATCCCGAGAGTATTTTGATTCTCACGAATTTGTAAGGGAACTTAGTTTGTACTGATGAACTTGTTGAGCTGAATTCTGTAATAGGTTGATTCAAGTTAAGAAGTTGTTAGGTCGACCAAAGCTAAAAGAATGGACGACCTATGCACATGGAAGACATTTCAGAAGAAGCATATGTGCGCAACGGTCATCGTAAGAATACAGAGTGGTCGACCGATATTGAAGGAGGGCACATGAGAAAATGGATCAGTGGTTGATCGGTTGCCCAAAGATAAAAGAAGGACGACCGGTGTTAAGGGCTTAAAGGGAGAGGTCGCCCGACGATAAGAAATGGGCGACCGAAGGCAACATCTCTTTTACCAAAGATGGAGATCAGGCGGTCCTAGGAGAAGTGGACGCCCAAAGAAGACTTAGCCGAAGAAGAAGTCTTGGCTAAGCAGAGGAGAGGTCGCCCAAGCCTGAAGAACAGACGACCAAAGATCTGAGGATGAAGGGAATGGTCGTCCGA
>LTAE01004927.1:14190-30309 GCA_001647135.1 Pontederia paniculata | reverse complement strand
TTCTTTGAGCATGTGTTGGCTCTACTTAAGAGACAAGGCTTAAAGTTGACTGAGAAGGATCCAGAGACCTCAAGTTTAATAAGAAATTGCTCAGGATATTCATTGTCCAGAGCAGAAAAATGTCAACAATTAGTAGTTATTTTATCATGAACATCATGATCAGCTTGTGCCCTCTGGCTTGTATTATTTTGTAAATTTTGTGATGTTGCTGTAGACATCCAGTTTTTTAATACTGAAATCAAATGCTTGACTTAATTCTAAAATATTGGGTTTTCCATAATCATTTCTCATAGTTTCCTACTTGTATGTGTGTTGACATGTGGAGAAGCCTAGATTTCCTTAAATTGCACTGATAACATTTTCTTGTAAAATAATAATCGACAAGAAATCATGGATGTTTTTATTGTAGTAGTATTGTTTATCTATTTACAATTATGTTAGCATTTTATTTCTTGGATTTAGACCAACAATGCTTGTACTCTGAAGAGCAATTGCAGTAATAATCATGAAAGGCAATTGGTTTTGCAATTTTCTTAAGGAGAAAATCATGAGGGTGCATCATAAATGTTTTAAGACATAATTTATCCTGGATAATCTTTCAAGAATGCCGGGACATGATCTTCATGAACTGTAGAAACTTATCCTGGATAAACACTAGCCTATGTTCTAGTGAAAGATCTATAAAATAATTGGTTGTGCCATCTGAAACCTTTATTATCTTGATTCTGTCAGAAAAACTAATTTCAGCTTTGAATTTGTTGGAAGTTTAATGATAGTGATACTACTGTTACTTTTCTGCAGAAAAAGAAAAGATTCTCCAGTGTACATAAAGAATCCATGAAGACATTAAGATCTTGAAGTCGAGTCCCTTTTTCTTATGCATGACAGAAAAAATTTCCTGCTTTCACATGCATGACAGAAAACATAAGTTTCTCATTCATATTTCTCTCTTTTACTTTCTGTGTGCAAGCATCCTCCTCATATGCCTTTTGACATAAATTAAATATGAACCTACTAGAATCACAATATTGAAGAATCTTTCCCTGTAATAAACTTTCACAGAAACTAGTCCTCTGAATGTACTTTTACTGTGTATATTTATCTCTAAGATACCAGTGTCAGAAAGTATTGGCAAGTTAAATCTATATTCATATGAAAAAACAAAGAAAAGCTGGATTTATTAAATTGAGATTTCTTGTAATTAACATAAACACGGATAGTACCTTTCAGAAATATTAATTTATTCATGCATTTAAGAATTTTACCTTTATGTCATGCAGAAAGCTAATAATATTAAATCACAATAAAATGCTAAAATAATCAAGAAACATAGTGAATATGAGAAAGATCTTGTTTCTCCAATGCATTGATACTTAAACTAGTAATCATTAGCTACCATTCATTTGTGACTTCTAGACCTATTACATCCATCTGAATTTGGACATTGCAGACAAGAGAAGATGTTCAGTTTGCCACATGATTTTGCTTAGGTGATACGTTCTAGTTGAGTGGTTACACCCAATTGTCATGGGAACATGCATGAACATAATCTATTTGATACATAAGTGATATGGTCAAATCAATGGTGCATTAGGACGGTCTGATCGTATTGATGAATATGGTCATATCTGATGTGAACTTCTACACTAGTTCCCACTCGATGAGATTTTGTCTGACCATATTGATGAATACGACGTCGAATGCGGTTGTCTGCAATACAATCCGACTGATAAAATTTTAGTTTTCTCGTATTGCTAAATACGACTGTATCGGACCATCCGAAAAGGTTTCAGTCTGACCGTATTCATGCGACCCGTATTGTGTCCACGATAACCTTAATATGATTCTAACCTAATGATAATGTGACAAATAAAACAAAATAAACCCATTATTGAAGTCACATAATGACCTTATTGCACCTTTTCCACTCATGACAAGCGTCTGTATATATATATGTATGAGGACAATGAATTATGACATGGTGCTGCAGGATCAAATCAATTATGATCAAAATGTTGATACGTGAATCAAACAATACCAAAGGGAAGATCTACAGGGACATAGTAGCCTAAGAATATTAAACAGAAAAATTAACTTTACTTTAGTAGATTGGAGTACTATAGACTTTTGATGGATCAAATACTAGATCAAAAATTTTCAATGTGTATTAAAACTAACAAAATGCAATCCCTCATTTAGATCCATTTAACACACCTTGTTAGATGATAAGATTGAGGTCTTCATTTTTTTTTTTTGAGAGAGAGAAAGATTGAGATCTTCATGATCCTAGTCTTTTTCAATCCTTAGCTTCTTTTTCTACTCCAATCCTTTTTTTCTGAAAGGGAAAAGGTGACTACATCAGTTGGTAAACACCCATTTTTATTTTTTTTGAAAAGAGAAAGGGTGACTATACTAGTTGGTAGTCACCCGCATATATTAACGTAAAAGAGGAAAATATACATGTGTGTAATGGAGAGTAGTGCTAAGACTCTCCCAAAAAAAGGAAAACAAAAGAGGAACACAGTTGTGTTACCCAAAACCCCACTCTCTAAGTAAGAAAAGTATGTGATGTACAATATTCTCAATATTACATCTCTCCCCCTTGAAGACCAAAAGGTTATGTTGTAGTCAAATTGCCCATGTAGTGGCCATGACTCATGCCCATACCCGTCGTCGCTCCATACAACCCCGCCTACTAGAGGCTCGTAAGGAGTTCCAAAAGTTGTCCACCCCTGATGTGTCTATGCCAGCAAAGCCTAGACGACGCCACGTCTCTCTGGCGATGGGACAATCAAAAAATAAATGTGTAATGTCCTCCTTTGCCGATCCGCAAAAGGCGCAAGTGCGGTCCGCCTGTGGTGCCCGTCTCGCCCTGTACGCCCTGGTGAGGAGCCTACCTCGCCTCAACAGCCATGAGAAAATCTTGACCTTGAGTGGTGTGCGCGAGCGCCAGATGTGTAAGCTGTCAGCTCTAATGTCTTGTGTAGTTGTGCCTGTAGGAAGCAACTGTCTATCGACCCCTCTCGCTGAGTAGTGGCCTGACAGTAGGGCTGGAAATAAGCCAGGCCGTTCGTGAGCGGCTCATGGCTTGGCCTATTTTGAGTCTTGCTCGGCTCGTCTTTCTAGATAAATAAGTCATGCTCGGAATTAAGATTTGGTCTTTTTATTTAAATAGGCTTAGCTCGTCTATAGTAGGCCTAGCTTGTTAGCTTATAAGGCCAACTTATATAATTAATATACATTATAAAATTTAAAAGTGCTTAGCATATGAGCGAAAATTATTAATAATTTTGATTCAAAAAAATCAAATGTAATGTCGAAAGAGGTACAATAAGTCATTTTTATTCAAAATTATTATTAATTTTAGTGTGTTAGATATGTACAATACTAAAGTGCACAATATTTTCTTTTTAATATTATAAATATAAGTTAAAATATAATTTAATATATTTACTAATTAATAAATATGGCTTAGTAAGCTATTAAGTTAGGCCAGACTTCTTGAATTTAATAAACAAGTCAGGACAAACTTAATTTTTAAGCCTATTATAGGCCTTTGGCCTAGTTTTTAATTCAAAAATGTGTAACTAAACTCTTTTATTTCCTGAGGATGGTAGTAGTCTAGGATGATACTTGTGTGTGATGATGAGACATTTCTTTTATAGAATGACAATTTCTTTTATGGATTTTAAATTTGATTTGTGAATGTGTTAATGATGGAAATGCTGCTCAACAGCTATGTTACTTTGTAATGCTGCAAAGCTTTCGGTTTCTATTGTTTGATATCCAGAAGGAGCTCAAAGGCATTATTTCCTTATCTTTGTGTAATCAGATTTGAACTTATTGTGCTTTGATATCTGAGAGATGTGTTTCAGCAGCTATATTTCATCGAGATGCTGAAAGGCTATTTTCTTTCCTGTTGTATGTTTCCCTTGAAATGTAAGCTCATTTCTCAGTTATCTATGTTCATGATGCTAGAAGTTGGGATAAGATTGTAACGATTGCTTTATTAGATAAATTTGTTTGGGTTGTGTTTCTTTTGCTGAGCTGACCACTTATTGTATTTCCCAAAGCTGAAACTCATAAGGGTATTTAGCAACAGATTTATCTCCATAAAGCATGAGTCATTTTTTGTGTTTTATGTGAATTGGTATTAGAAGTGCATTCCCTGATTTCAACTAACTAGGAATTCTCTGAGCATTAAAGATCAAGTATAGAGTATATAACTCTTATTTTTGCTCTAATCACTAGCTGCAAAGCCAATGGTTTGAATTCCTAGTTATGTAATTTTGAGAATTTGCTATTATTCTATTGAGATGATTTTCTGAGAATGAGGATTTAAATTTATAAGCTAAGTGTATAGAGAGTAGCCTTAGTGATTTCGTTGCTCATTAGTTTAAGGTTTGAATCCGATTTGTCTCATTAGTCACACAAGTAGAAGTCCTAGATGAACCCTACCCTTAGAAAATCCTTCCCTGATTTGCTCAATCCATAGTTTTCCCTTACTTAATTTTTAGATTTTCTATAAATCTAAAAATACCAAAACTACTTATCATTCTTTGTTGAAATCTTACTTTTGTAATTACTGATACAAAATCTGATATTCTTGCTTTGTTGTTTCCTTCTTAGTTTTCACTTTATAGTTTAGTTGTAGTTTTCTATTTTAGTTAGTTCCTTTTCCTAGTTAGTTAATTTTGTTATATTAGTCCTTTAGTTTCAATTCACCATGAATACGATACCCGAGGTTAGCTACTCGACATAGCACTTGCAGATTTGAGGAAGCTAAAGGTTTAAAACTTGATTTTCATCCCTCACATTTACACATAATTCAACACACTTTGTAGAGAAAGTAGAACATTTTATTACTGGATAGTGTTTGACATATATTCATATTACATCACCCACTCCATATCTACACTGCTCATACGTACAAAACCTATAGCACTACATCCTTCACATCATTTTTCCTGAAAATACACCAACAAATACACTTGGTAGTTTCTGACTCATAAATTTTAATGACAATAATGCATGAACTGATGCAAAATTCTAAGAAAATGATATGAATGAGATGCGTGCAGCATTATATTTTTGCTCGCATAGATGTCTTACAATCAAAGTAAATGATTATTTTTCCAGCATTTTATTTTATTTATTATATTTTTATCCTATATAAGTCTTACATATTGGGCGTTAGCTCACGGTGAGTTTTCCTTCCCTGCATCTGGGTCCTGCAAGTAATCAAACCTAGGTGATGTCACTAGTGTTATGGAGGACGAGGTGATTCATGACTAGATGGTGATTGCACAAGGCATGGACTAAGTCTATTTAGCTATTTCATTTTAATGCCTTTTGAAAACAATGATGTAATAGTTTAGTTTGGATTTTTAATATGTTGAGTTAATCAATTAAGTATGTTGACATTTAGATTTAGTTGATATCGGATTCAGACTTTAGTCCTTTTATTTTAATTAAAGACTTTCGTATTAAAGAGTTTTATATTATTTTAAATTCTGCATAATTTTTGTATAATTTTTACCAAGGGTCATAAGTCAAATCAAAGTAATGTCTAGAAATGCATTTGAGACAAAATTTGGGAGCATTACATTAAAATTTTCCGATTCATTAGAAAGGTTTCAAGAGAGCGTACTCCTACCAACATGTGGTATGACACATACACCATGCTTTGTTTTAACCTTTGGATCATATTATTTTAATGAGTTATTATCCAAGATTTAAGAGTACTTTGGGCGGAGACTTCAATTTGTTTTACATACGACCTTAATCCATCTCATTAGCATATCCTGACAATAAGTCTGAGATCAGAAAAGTTATTGCCTCAAAGCTAACAGCCATGGCATGTCGCACAAGACACAATCAAAAGGACAAGCTAGTTCAGATGAGAGGCATGCGCTATATGACCCTCTATATATATGCATTCAGATTAAACTCTGAAGACACCAACAGATAATTTATATTTGTAGGAAAACATGGATGCAACACCAATTGGTTCATACGTCAACTTCACTAAAAAATAAAACTAGCCAATATAAATCAATCTATAGCTATTTCCACAGGCCTGATGTCATGTTCTTTTGAAATCAAAGTCATTCTGTTTAGTCGGAAACAGTCTATGATTGTCTGGTCAACATTTATACTTTGCACGTAGATATTCAATGAATATTGAACGAGAAATCAAAATTAGATATAGGATTGCTGAGAAGTAAAAATCAATTGTTAGCTGTTAAATATGCAGCTTCACATGTTGATTCAGACATGCAACATCAAGCATTATCTCTTTGTCTGGTGAGCACATGGTTTTGTGTCTTTTCCAGTGATCAATAAACCAATGCTACTGGCCCCTGGCCTTTGTACAATTTGTCATAGTCTATAAATAAGTGCACACCTTCAATCTCTAGCAACCAACACATCAGATCTTCATCAGCTTCACAAAAAATTCCTGAGTTTTGTTTAGCTAATCAGAACAAGTAGACATGATCAGTGCAAAGAGACTTCTTCAGATGGCAAGGAAATGGCGCAAGGTAGCAATGTTAGGGAGGAAACGGATCTCGTTGACATCAAAGGATGCTTCATCTGATACAAATGCATGCAACACATCGATTGCAGCAAAAGGCCACTTCATCGTGTATAGTTCTGAAGGGAAAAGATTCATGGTGCCATTGGCGTTCCTCAGCAGTAGTATATTTGAAGAGCTACTGAGAATGTCAGAAGAAGAGTTTGGATTACAAGGAAACGGGCGCATCACATTGCCCTGCGATGCTGTTTTCCTGGAGCATGCTTTGCAATTGTTAAGAACTCGAGGATCAAGGGATGCCGAGAAGCAAATGATCGTGTCAATAACCAAGACGCAACATTGTTCAGGATCTTCATTATGCAGTTTAGAGCAATCTCAAATGTTAACAGTCTTCTGAATTTTATTGTGATTTGTACACTGAATTGTATATAGAGAAGTTTTGAAATGTCAAATACGTGTTCAACTTCTCATTACAGAGGCAATTTCCTGCTTTCAACTCAGCAGAAAACTTAGGCATCTCACTCATAACTCCCTTCTCTTTCTCTATGTGCATCTCTTAATCCTCTCCTATGTCTTTGTGGGTTAACTGAACATGAACAATCATTCAATCTCAATTTTTGTAGTTGTCTTGAGAAGATGAAATCCCCTGGAGAGAAAATTAAGAATCATCTCAGCGAAAGGATGAAGTTTCTGGATTCAGTTTGTACTATGTAAGAAAAATCAAAACCTCATATGAAGCTTTCTATTCAATTTGACTTACACATTTATCCGGATCGGATATAAGGCAGTTGACAAATTGTTTCCCATGTGTTATAAAATGAAGGATGGTATTACTAAATTCTGATTTTTTATCCTGTTAATAAAAATAAATATGGAAAGATGAAGTCATTTTGATCCAGTTAAAGACATTTAAAGACTTTCGCCTTTAACTTAAGAACATGTCACACAGAAGAATAAGTCAGATCAAATTATTGTTGAAATATTGAACGAATATCTGAGGAGAAGGGTATAACATTTATTTTGATCCAGTTAACTTGAACACTCCATGTTGGAGAAAGATCTCCTTGTCTCCAATATATTGATGCTTAACCAACCAGGACTGCTCAGTGAAGCTTAATAACCGGCTAACATTCATCTGCGAGTGCCAGACATATCACATCTCTTCCAACTGGCATCTGAATTTTGACATTGCAGACAATAGAACATTGGCACATGAATTTACTAGTTGATATTAACCAGGTGTGTCCACAGCCTAACACTCAATGAGGCCATGAACATGGGAAGTTTATCTCTAAATGAGAAAAGCATATCAAATGAATAGTCCAAGGATAATTCCATTTAAAAGAAAGTAGTGATCATATGTATGATGTATTTTTTTTTTCTTTGCTCTCTTTCGAGAAATTATCGTGGCATATTCTTTATCTAGGACAGTGCTTTAAGTTATATCGAGGACTATTTAGAACCTCTCCAAGGCTATCTGGCTTTACAAGGAAAGTAGGTAGATTTATTTAAACATATCAAACTCCAGCTTCACAAAAAAACTGGTTCCTCATAAGTCGCAACCGATATGTCACAACTGGTGCTATGTAGATTTAGATGCAAAACTAGTCTAAATTCAAACTATGCCTGTTCCAAAACCGGAAATTGTTTGTTTGGAAAGAATGCGGAACCTCAGGCCACAATCCTTAAAAAAAACGTCAATTTCATACTTTTCTGGTTCTTGGATTATCAAACTTTATTTTGATGAAAGAAAAATAGGAAATGAGTTATTGCTATCAGACTCCTGGGCAGTGAGTCTGAGATCAGATAGTTATTGCTTCAAAGTTAATGCTCATGCATGGCATGTCACGCAAGAAGCAATCACAAGGACAAGTTCACATGACAAGTGCATGCTATGTGGCCCTCCATATCTATTGCAATATCTGCATTCAGAGTACACTCTGCAGACACAGACAGGTCAATTATCCAAACCTTTTCTGGATCGACTCATAACAGCCAAGTGCTAACCATTTGCAATTGTCATGATCTTTCACCTCGGATGCTGTCGTTGCATGATGAAGCATTAAAATCAAGGAGGACACAAACCAGTTGCCAACCATACGAAGTGAGCTCTCACCAGATCTCAGACATGCAACAACAGCCTGCTTTTTCTAGTGGTCAGCTGCAATTGCCTATGTTGGCCTATGGGATGCCCTCCTTTGTCTTTCTTGGGCCCTTATTAACTGGTTCCATTTCCTTTACTTAATTGGTTCTCCTCTCTCTCTATATATATATACTAATTATGTGAATTCCATTTCCTTCAACACAGCCACTTCCTCAAAGAAGAACAAGTCTTTCTCCAAGTTAACTTTTGTAGCTGATCAACGAAGCAATGATGAACGCAAAGAAGCTTCTCAAGATGGTGCATAAGTGGCAGAAGTTTGCAGCACTGGGGAAGAGGAGAATTACGTCAGCTTCTGCGGCAGCTAATCGTAGCAGCGATGCCTTGGATGCATGCAGCTGCTCCCTCGCAAGCAGAGGGCACGTCTTCGTCTACACTGCGGACAACAGGCGCTTCATGGTTCCCCTGAAGTACCTATCAAGACCCGTCTTCCTGGAGCTCTTCAAGATGTCTGAGGAGGAGTTCGGGTTGCCGGCCGACGGCCCGATAACACTGCCATGCGACGCGGGATGCATGGAGAAGATCATGTCCATGCTTCAGAGGAATATGCCTACGTCCATTGGGAACTCTCGTTGCATTGCATCATTAGTCCAAAATGGACTGACCAGCCAACAATCTGTCCTTTATGGCTTCTGAGATCAACCATGTTAGTGTCAGAAAACCTTGTACATTGTTTGTAAAGAATCCAAATTTTTGGTATAATACTAGCAGGCATTGATTAATCCGTATACGAGTTTGATTGTTCATTTTCTTATCTACAAAAAAAACAATTGTGATTCAGAAAAAAAAAATACAGGAGCACTTCATGCATAATTAATTATCTTCAGACAAGATTCATTCACGACTTAATTACTCACATGAACAGAGAAAATTGATATTATGGAAGAAAAAATCCAAGCTTTTGACGATATTCTCCTTTGCTTAATTCCAGCAAATTATTACAGATTTCAGAAAAACTCAATTTGCTTTTTGCCTAGAACACAAATAATTGTGACAGATAATTCAATATTATATATCAAATAAGACCGGTTGATATAATTAAATCCACTTCTCTGATGATGATGATGATGATGCCAGTGATATCCAACTCATGGGCATATCTCATTTTATCAAGTTACAGGCACCAATTTCTTGTGCTATTTGACACAGATGAATCATAATTTTCTGATATTCTGGCATTAGATGGGTCTTAATTTGCTTGAAGCTTTCTCCACAAATTAGTTGTACATATTTAGAACAACAGAGAATGGTTGGCACTTAACTTCATATGAGTCTGATGCTGGAAAGTAGTCATGAAGCTTAGAACCTTGAGCCTTCCGTGTGGTTTCTTGTCACAATCTGGGCATCAGACGGCTTGTCACTGAATGCGATATTGAAAGTTCAATGAAGATACTAAAGAAGGAAACATTGTGCCCATGGAGGATTACAAGCATAGCATTGAATTGTGGAACTTATTATCTCAGTTCGATGGTCTTGTATTAAGAATTTTCCGGCTAGTCTAGCTCGCACAGCAAACACTGATGTCTTTCGGCAGGATGACACCGGCGAAGCTCCTAAATATTTTGTATAAAGACTCTAATGGATACATATACTAAATTAATATATATAATCCTTTTCATTAAAAAAGTTGTTTGAAGTTTAATATGCAAACATATGTCATTCTTTTTCTAAGAGAAAAAAGTATATGAGAACGTTCTCTGGTTTTCCTAGCATAGCTATATTTTGCAGACACAACAATGCAATGTTCTAGGCATTCCTGGATTTTCTGTACATAAAGAAATCAATACGAGTTTTGAGTTAGATCTTGTGAGAGCCAGACAGATATGAACTATAACCTTGCAGACTAATTTTAGATGGTCCAACTTTCACAAATGTTTGATCATCATTTCAGCACCAGGCCTTTTGCATTGTAGCAAAACATGGATATGTAGTCCAGCAAAACTGGCCAATACAAATCAATGTATATCTACTTTCGGAAAGATAAGACTTATGTCATGTTCCTTGTGAATTCAAAGTCCCTCTGTTTAGTCAGAAACAGTCTGTTACATGTCCTCCCATCTGGGCAACATTTAAAGTGTTCATGTACATATACGTGCCTACTAGATGAGAAATTATAATTGATTGAGGAAGGTAATAGTGATTAAATATCCACTATTGTAACTATATGCCGACCTCCATATACATTGATGATTACGAAATTGGTCCCAGCATGTCTTTAGATTGTCGACAGAGAAGTAAAATCATATTCTGCAGCTTCACATGCAACATTCAGCATTATCTCTTTGTCTGCTAAGCACATGGTTTTGTTTATTTTCCAGGGATCAATAAGCAATTGCTACTGTCCCTTGTATAACTTTTCAGTCTATAAATAACCGGGCATGCCTTCTCTTGCAACCCAACAGATTTAAATCCTCATCAGCTTCACGAATCCTTCCCTCTGAGTTTTGATTAGTCAATAAGCACAAGTAGACAACATGATAAGTGCAAAGAGACTCCTTCAGATGGCAAGGAAATGGCGCAAGGCAGCAATGTTAGGGAGGAATCGGATCTCGTGGACATCAACAAAGGATGCTTCATCTGATGCAAATTCATGCAACACATCAATTGCAGCCAAAGGCCACTTCATCGTGTATAGTTCTGAAGGAAAAAGATTCATGATTCCCTTGGCATTCCTCAGTAGTAATATATTTGAAGAGCTACTGCGAATGTCAGAAGAAGAGTTTGGATTACAAGGAAACGGGCGTATCACATTTCCCTGCGATGCTGTCTTCCTGGAGCAAGCTTTGCAATTTTTAAGAATGCGAGGATCAAGAAATGTGGAGAGGCAAATGATCATGTCAATTGCCAAGACACAACATTATTCAGGATCTTCATTGTGCAGTTTAGAGCAATCTCAACTGTTAGCTGTCTTTTGAACATTATTGTGATTTGTACACTGAATTGTATATAGAAAAGTTTTGAAATTTCAAATAGGTGTTCAAGTTCTCATTTATAGAAATAATTTTCTGCTTTCATTTGAGCAGAAAACATAAGTATCTCACTCATTTTCTCCTTGTGCATCTGTGAATCCTCCTCTGATGCCTTGTGCGCCAATTCAACATGAACAATCTTTCGGTCTCAATTTACACAGTTTTTCTTGAGAATTTAAAATCTCAATTATCAATATGATCACTTGGGAGATAATTAAGAAGCCACTTCAATGAAAGGGTCAACTTTCAGAATACACATTGATGCGGCTCAAAGGCAAGGCAAATGAAAGATGTTTCCATGAGTTATAAATGAAAGATGTTATGACTAAATTCTGACTTTTTTATGTTAGTAAAAAAATGGAGAGACTAGTACAGGCATTTAAAGATTTTCGCCACACGGTTCAAGAATTTCGTCTTTAACTTTAGGCCATGTCATGCAGAAGACAGTCAATCATATTATTATTGATTCTTCCTAAAAATTATTTTTGAAATATTGAAAGAACATTTGAAGAGAAGGGTATAACATTTATTTTGATCCAGCTAACTCTGAACACTATGCGTTGGAGAAAAATCTCCTTGTCTAGAGTATACTGATGCTTACCCTACCAGGACTGATCAGTGAAGCATAATGACTGGCTATCATCCATTTGCGAGTGCCAGAACATATCACATCTTATCCTACTGGCATCTGAAATTGGAAATTGCAGACAACATAACATTGCCACATGAATTTGCTAGTTGATATTAACTAGGTGAGTTTACAGCCTAACATGCAATGAAACTATGAACATTGGAAGTTTATCTCTGAATATGAAAAGTATATCAAATGAATAGTCCAAACATAGTTCCATTTAAACAGAAAGTACTATTATATGTCTGTTGTAGTTTTTCTTGTTCTGTTTCGAGAAATTCGCATGGTATATCCTTTATCCATACTTTGCAAGGATATGTAGGACAGTTCATCAAGTTAAATTCAGGATTATCTAGAAACTTTCCAAAACAGTCCAAGTTTATAAGGTTTTGTAAGTATATTTATTTAAACATATCAAACTTTAACTTCATGAATCAAAGTGGTTCCTCACAACTGACAAGTCACAACTGGTACTTTGTAAATTTAAATGCAAGACTGGTCTAAGTGCAAATCATGCCTATTCCAAAACCAGAAATTATTTATTTGGAAGGAAGGTGGAATCTCATGTCACCATCCATAAAAATACAGCACATGAATTTCAATTTTCTGGTTCTTAGATTATTGAACACTTTGTTTGATAAAAGAAAAAGATAGGAAAATAACAAACTCAAAGTTGGCTGATGTGTTATTAACTCAAATCAACATGATTAATATCACGGTCCTACTATGTCTTCTATTAATATGCATTGATATCCACTTAATTGTGAGTTGGTTGAAGAAGGCAATCAATGACCCTCAGACAAACCATGTTCAAAATTATGAGTGTTCAATAAGCACATGAACTTGTTCCCCCGCTAAACTTTTTGAAGAACGATGCATCTTTTCAATAGTGTGGCTCCTTGAACCTATTTAAATACATGCCCAGAGCTACTCATGCAACCAGCACATTGATATCCTAAGCAACTCATCCTTCTTTGTATCTGAATCACATCATCCATTGAGCGGGAGCAAAAATGCTTAGCACAAAAAGACTTGTTGAGATGGCACGAAAATGGCGTAAGGCAGCGGTTTTGGGAAGGAAGAGGATCTCCTGGGACAAAGCTCCAGAAGCTAATGCGTGTGGTGCAGTAGCTGCAGAGAAAGGCCATTTCATCCTCTACACCTATGAAGGGAAAAGGTTCATGGTTCCTATTGCATTCCTCAATGCGAATATATTGCAGGAACTACTGATGATGGCCAAAGAAGAGTTTGGATTGCCAGGAGATGGTCCTATCACATTGCCTTGCAATGCAGCTGTATTTGAGCATTTGTTGTCTCTATTCAAAGCGAGAGGCTTAAAGTTCCCTGAGAAGGATCCGGTGATGTCAAGTTTCATTAGAAATTGCTCAGGATCTTCATGGCTCAGTGGTGGACAATGTCAACAGCTTGCAGTTTTCTGATCATGAACATTTTGATGAGCTTGTATACTCTCTGACTTGTATTTCTTTTTTGTAAAATCTGTGATGTCGCTGGTAGACATCCATTTTTCATTTTAATGGAAACAACTGCTTCACTAAATTATGAGATGTTGAGCTCGTTATCTCATTGTGTTTGAAGTCGTATATGTCTTCCAAACTAAAAACAAATAATTGTAGGGTGTTCTAAAAATTATCTGTGTCACTGTGTGCAGTCAGCAGCTTAGATAAGCACGTGCATGTCTCATATTTCCAACTAACTAGTATCCATAAATCGTTGCTAAAATATTTAGATACTAATCAGCACCTTCACATATGAACAAGCATTCTTGAGAATCAGGGTTTGAAGAAGCTTTACCTTGGTCAACATCTGAAAAAGGCTCAAACCTTAAACTTTTCGAAGTTGCACAGAAGCAGTTTCTGTTACCTACTAAGAGGTTTCATTTAACAATATGATGCATGTCCCTCTTTATTATTTAAATGAGTCTTACCTCCATTATCCAATAATACACAACAGGAGTACTTTGGGTATATACTTCAATTTGTTTCATATGAAATCTTAATCCATCTTGCTATCAGACTCCTGCAGTGAATATGAGATCAGATAAATTATTGCCTCAAGGGCCAGGCTAATGCTCATGCATGACACAAAAAGCAATCAGAAGGACAAATTCACATGAGAGGTATAAGCTACATGACACTCTATCCAATGCAATATCTGCATTAAGGGCACACACTTCAGACACCGACATGCCACCTGCACAACATTATTAACCATCCAATTACTGGACCGAGTCATAACAGCTAACCATTTGCAATTCATCACCATCTTTCACTTGACATAGTGTCGTTCCATGAAAAGTATTGAACTCTAGGAGGACCCAAACCAGTTGCCAACCATATCAAGTGAGCTCTCACCAGATCTTCGACATGCACACATTGGCCTATTTGTGTGGACAGCTCCACTTACCCACACTGGCCTCTGGCATGTCCTCTCCCTATATACTAATTATATGACTTCTATTGATAATATATTGAATCTTGACCCAATTGAAAACACATATGTTCCCCAAAATTCAATGACATACTTCGAGATAAATACACATTCACATACGAGGGTCTTGTTCGGCTAGAGTTAGGAGGTGGTCTGAATTATTTGTAATCATCTATGAAATTCCATCATCAATATTTTTGTCGACTCTCATAATATAGCCAATTAAGTCTTAACCTCGTAATTTTTTGTCTTCTTCTATATGTGATCTCTCTTTTCTTATTTGATATCCGCAACAAATTAGCATCAGAGTGAGGTTCATCGGCGATCCTCCATCAGGCGAAGAGATGGGATTGGACGACGTGAAGATCAAGAAGTTTACTAGAAGGAGTAGTTTTAGTTTCTAACAGATCAAAATGCGGGTACTTCTAAAACAATGAGTACGTGCACCGCTTGCAAAGATTGCAAAAGACAAATCAGAGATGGAAGATTTGAAGGGCAAATCAATAGAAACTAATACTTTTGTGGATTTGATGTCACTAGACGAGAAGGCCCACTCCATGATATTGTTGTGTCTAGCGTACGAGGTGATTATCGAAGTCGCTGATGAAGATACTAAACTGACCGATATGTGGTTGAAACTTAAGAATCTCTACATGAAGAAATATCTTATCAACAGGTTGTTGACACAACGTTTATTGACCCTCTACATGCAAGAAGCTACTCCTTTGAAAATCATCTTGATTAATCGAATATTTTGTTGATGGAATTAAGAAATATAAATGTGCAAATCGAAGATGAAGAAGTAGTCCTAGTTATATTAGTTTCTCTTCGTATTTCTTATGAAAATTTTATTCATATTATGATCATTGGAACTTCGACATAGAACATCTGGTAACTTAGGCCGCGGAATTAGTGACCACCGCTGAAAAGGGACACATCGAATTCTAAGAAGGGCAAATAAAAATTCAAGAAAAGAAAAAATTCGAAGGACATCTACAACTATTGTAAAGAATCACACCACTAGAAGAAGGATTTGCCTTGAGAAGGAGAAGGACGTGATCTTTGTGGTTGTACATGACTACAAAGAATGTGAAGATGATGATTTGATTCTTATTATGATCAGACATAAATGTCTGAGGAGAGTTACGTTCTTGATTCAGTGTATTGTTATCATGACTTGCACAAAGAATGATTCTCAACTTAGCAGGAAATTGACAGTGGAAACATCATTATGGGCAATGATGCAGTATGTAGAATAGTTGAGATTGATTCAATTCAGATTAGATCTCATGATAATTTAGTGAGGGTATTTTTTTTTTGAAGGTCAAAAGGAGGACTAGCCATGTCTGGTCATCCATGTATATATATATATATA
>LTAE01004927.1:0-13296 GCA_001647135.1 Pontederia paniculata | reverse complement strand
TATCTGGCATGTGGAGCACTGACATGTAGTAAGTGGGGAGCGTGCTCTGAGTAGTATGTGGCGACCACCCCGTGATAATAATATGGACCTCCACCCTTGGAGTCTGGCCTCTATGCGCTCAAGTACTGTGCTCCACGACTGGGAGCCCACATGTCTGTCTGAAAGGGGAAGGCCGAGGTACGTGATCGGGAGCACCCCAATCGGTGAGCGTAGTTCTCTCACGCAATCATCTGCGATAGTTGCGTCCATCCCAAAAGGAATGAAGATGGAGTTGGCATGGTTGATCACTAGGCCAAACACTACTCCGAACAACTCCACCATGATCGCCACCCTTCGCGCCTCTGTTGTCGTCCCTTGTATAAAGAATGTGGTGTCGTCTGCATACTGCAGTAACGGGATGGCATCGTAGCGGGCAACCCCGATGGGGAGCCTGAAAGGATCCCAACTCCGCATGTTGCAAAGGTACATCGTGCCAAGGCATCCACAACTATCACAAAGAGCATAGGGGCGAGAGGGCAGCCCTGGCGAACTCCCCTTTGTGGCTGGACCCATCCGCCAGTTGGTCGACCGTTGACCAGAACTGAGAATGAAGCTGTGCAAATACAACGTTTCATCCATGTAACCCAGGTTGGCGGGAAGTCGCGAACCTGTAGAGAATGCCAAAGAAAAGACCAAGTTAGGGAATCATAAGCTTTTGAAAAGTCCACCTTCCACAGGATCCCTTGGGTGGATGATCGCCTCCATGCCGCGGCAATCTCAGAAGCAATGGTAAAGCTATCAGTAATAGATCGGCCCTTGACAAAAGCACTTTGTACTGGGTGGATGATATCATCTAGAACTTCCCAAAGCCGATGCGTCAATATTCGAGCCATAATGAGGTAAATGGCATTGGATAGGGCGATCGGGCGAAAGTCCTCCAGTCGTTTTGCTGGGGTGTGCTTCGGAAGGAGGAATAGGAGGAACCTGTTTAAACGCTCGAAAACATGGTTTTCGTGTGTGAGCTCATGAATGATTGCCATCACATCTTGTCGTAGTATATGCCAGAACTCCCGATAGAAGAAAATAGAGAAGCCATCTGGACCAGGTGCACCGTCCCCATTTAGGTTCTTCAAGGCATGTAGAACCTCCTCCTCCGAGATGGGCCTGATGAGCTGCTCCGCATGAACTGTGGATATACGAGGAATGTCATGGTCCCTCCACTGCCATCCTGTAGGAGGCCTTCTCCGTGAGAAGGTCTGATAGTGCCCGGCTATCAGGTTGCCAATGTGACTATGCCCCGAGATCTCAGCACTATCAATCATGGGTATTGGCAGATGTTTGTTATGTTTTGCAAGTGAAATAGAATCTGATATCTTTAAATATATCATTGCTATTGGAGGCATCCTTTGTAGGATCTAGATGGCACCAAGAGGGGGGTGAATTGGTGTATTAAAATGTTGACAATCTAAATTAGTTATTGTAGTGGAAACTACCAATGCGTAAATAGTAATAAACACAAACTTAAATGCAAAGAAGAAAAACAAACACAGTCGAGTTTGTTGACGAGGTTCAGCTGAATTCCTTGCCTACGTCCCCGCTCTGGTCTTCTCGAACTCGAAACCTCCGGAGATCACTAAACTCCTTCTTCAAAGGACGAAAGATCCCTTACAACTCCTTCTCCTTTCTTGCTTACGAGGATAATGAGACAACCTCTTACACAAGTGTTCACTCTTGAACGCACACTCTACTTCCTTCTATTCTAGATTCGACACTCGAATGCTCAAAAGAGGAACTAAGGCTTTTTCACTCAAGCTCTCGAGTTCGCTAATCAATTTGCAAAAGTTACTTCTCAAGACTCTTGGGATTACAATTTATACTCAAGCACAAACGGCCTAATTTCTCTCACAGAAAACTAGTCGTTAATGCAAGTATAGTGCTCTTCACCTACCCCTCGGTCGTTCGCTTCATTTGCTCCGGTCGATCGCTGCTTCGGTGAAGTTATCCACTGAACTGTCGCCTGGTGCTCCGGTCGACCAGCGTTCACCTTCGAACGTCCGCAGTTCTAAGCTTTAGCCTTTGTTCCTTAGTCAAGCTCTTTCGGTCGTCCGCTGATTGCACGCCAATATTTCGGTCGTTCGATCTTGACTTGTACCTAGTTCTTCAATTCTTCACTGGTCGTCCGTTGATTCTTCCTGAATCCTTCGGACGTCCTTTGTCTCTTCACTGAGTGCTTCGGCCGTCCGCTCATCCCTCACTGAGGTCCTCGGACGTCCGTAGATTTTTTCTGATATTCTTCGGACGTCCTCTGAAATTCGTCGGACTTCCTCTGACAACACTCATATTCTTTGGACGATCTTTCATTCTCCTGTCAGGTTCACTGGTCGTCCACTGCTCTGACTCATAAGCTCTCGGACGTCCGCTTTCTTCATGTGAATTATGTCGATCGTGCGCTGATCCTTCGGACGTCCTTTCATTTCTTCACCTCAGCTCAGACACTCTTTCGGTCATCCACTGCTTTAACGCCAAAAACTCTCGGATACCTTTCTTTTCGTTTAGAGTCACTCGGTCGTCTGCTCTTCAACTATGGACGACCTTTATTTTTGCTCGAAGTTTTTTGGCCATCCGCTCTTCACCTTCGGACGACCTTTCTTTCTACCCATCATTTCTTTGGTCGTCCACTGCTATAACTCCAAGTCTTTCGGACGACCTATCTTTTCGTCTGAAATATTTCGGTCGTCCGCTCTTCAACTTAGAACGACCTTTCATTCCTTCACTTCAACTCTAACGCTCTCCCGATCATCCATTGCTTTAACTCTAAAGCTTTCGGATGACCTCTTTCTTCATCCTGAGTACTTCGGTCAACCGCTGTTCAACTTCGGATGACCTTTCATTCTGCTCGTCATTCCTTTGGTCATCCACTACTTTAACTCCAAAGCTTTTGGACGACCTCTTTCTTCACAACAATACTTTGGTCGTCCACTTTTCCTTTCGGTCGACTGCTCAATATTTAGCTTCATTTCTTTTCTTTACTTCAATCGACCTCTTTGCATCCTTAGGACGACCATTCCACACTTAGGATTTTTCTTTCCGTCTTTTCTGTACATAGGTCGTTCACTTCTTAACTTTGGTTGACCTATTACTGTTTGAACAAAAAAATTATGTCTCTCACGGATACATCAAAGATTATTAGTACATCTAAGATTTTCTCATAAATTTTCAATCTCGGGATCCTAGATTCAACATCCTTACAGTCCAAAAGTGATGTCATAGTCATAAAGGAAGTCAAACGGAAGTCCTTGCATATTCTGCAAGGGTCTGGTATTGCTGTAGTGGTTTGGTCATCATAATTAGAATATGAAACGTCCAAGTTTTGGAACATGCGGCTTGAACATATGAGCTAGAAAGGGATGGACTTTCTCAGCGAACTTGATTTCTAAATGGTCAGAATATATCTGAAATCAACTTTTGCAAACATTGCATCTTCGGCAACCAACAAAAATCTCAGTTCGGCAAATCAATGCACCTAACAAAGACTACATTCGATTATATCCACATTGATTGTTAGAGTTCATTTTGTGTCCATCTTTAGAAAGTCTTAGGTACTTCTTGTCTATCATCGACTCAAGAATTACATGGGTATCATCCTATTATGAAAATTCAAATTTGTGATGTATTTATTATGAAATTTTTTTTCATATTATGATCATTGGAACTTCGACATAGGACATCTGGTAACTCAGGATGCAGAATTAGTGATCACCGCTGAAAAGGGACACATCGAATTCTTAGAAGGGCAAATCAAAATTCAAGAAAAGAACAAATTTGAAGGACATCTACAACTATTGTAAAAAATCGAACAATTAGAAGAAGGATTTGCCTTGAGAAGGAGAAGGTCATGGTCTTTGTGGTTGTACATGATTGCAAAGAATGTGAAGATGATGATTTGATTCTTATTATGATCGGACAGAAATGTTTGAGGAGAGCTGCGTTCTTGATTCGGCGTATTATTATCATGACTTACACAAAGAATGATTCTCAACTTAGCAGGAAGTTGGCGGTGGAAACATCATTATGGGCAATGATGCAGTTTGTAGAATAGTTGAGATTGATTCAATTCAGATCAGATCTCATGATAATTTAATGATGGTATTGACAAATGTCTATTATGTTTTGCAACTGAAATAGAATCTGATATCTTTAATTATATCAGTGCTAGTCATAAAGGAAGTCACGAAGTCCTTGCATATTCTGCAAGGGTCTGGTATTGTTGTAGTGGTTTAGTCATCATAATTAGAATATGAAACGTCCACGTTTTAGAACTTGCGGCTTGGACATATGAGCAAACTTGATTTCTAAGTGGATAGAATATATCTAAAATCAACTTTTGCAAACATTGCATCTTCAGCAACTAACAAAAATCTCAGTTTGCCAAATCAATGCACCAAACAAAGACTACATTCGATTATATCCACATTGATTGTTAGAGTTCATTTCGTGTTCCATCTTTAGAAAGTCTTAGGTACTTCTTGTTTGTCATCGACTCAAGAATTACATGGGTATCATCCATTTGTAAATACCAGACATATCACATCTCATCGTATTAGCATATGTGTTTGGACAATGCAAGTCAATATAACATAGCCACAAGAATTTGCTAGTTTACATTAACCAAGTGAGTCTACACCCTAACATGCAATGAGACCATGAACATGGGAAGTTTATCTCCGAATATTAAAAATATATCAAATGAATAGTTCAAGGAAAGCTTTATTTACACAAAAAGTAATCAGACGTGTATTTTGTATTTATTATTCTTTTGATTCTCCTTCGGCAAACTCTCATGACATTCTTTATCTTTACTTGAACATGGTATGGTTGTAAGGATGTTTAGGCTGTTTTAAGTTAAATCAGGACCATATATGACCTCTCCGAGACTTCCCAATTTTATAAGATTTTGTAAGTAGATTTATTTAAACATATCAAACGCCAATTTCATGAATCAAAGTGGTTCCTCACAACTGATATGTCACAACTCGTAATATGTAGATTAAGTCGCAAGACTAGTCAAAGTGCAAACTAAAGCCTATTCCAAAACCAGAAATCGTTTGTTTGGAAGGAAGGTGGAAACTCATTTTGCCATCCTTAAAATATCAGAACATCAATTTCAGATTTTTCTGGTTCTTGGATTATCGAACTCCTTGTTTTGAAAAAAAAGGTGTGTTATTTAATAAACTCAAATTAATATGATTAAGATCATGGTCCTACTATGTCATCTGTTTATATGCATATCTATCCACTTAATTTTGAGTTGGTTGCAGAAAGCACTTCAATTGTCTCCAGACAAACCATGTTCAAAATTATGAGTGTTTAATAAGCACATGAACTTGCTCCCTCACTAAACTTATTGACATTGCATCTTGTCGACGGTGTGTCCCTCAAAGGCTATTTAAATACAAGCCCATAGCTGCTCATGCAATCGGCACATTGGTATCCTTTGCAACTCATACTTCTCTTTTGATCTGAATCATATCATCCGTTGAGAGAAAGCAAAAATGCTTAGCAGGAAGAGACTTGTTGAGATGGCACGGAAGTGGCGTAAGGCAGCTGTTTTGGGGAGGAAGAGAATCTCCTGGGACAAAACTACAGAAGCTAATGCATGTGGCCAATTAGTTGCAGAGAAAGGCCATTTCATCCTATACACTTGTGAAGGGAGAAGGTTCATGGTTCCGATTGCATTCCTCAATGCGAGTATATTGCAGGAACTTCTGGTGATGGCCAAAGAAGAGTTTGGATTGCCAGGAGATGGTCCTATCACATTGCCTTGCAATGCAGCTGTATTTGAGTATGTGTTGTCTTTAATCAAAACGAGAGGCTTAAAGTGCGCTGAGAAGGATCCGATGATCGCAAGTTTCATCAGAAATTGCTCGGAATCTTCATTGCTCGGTGCAAGACAATGTCAACAGCTAGCAGTTTTCTGATCATGAACATTTTGATCATGTATTTCTTTTCTGTAAAATCTGTGATGTCGCTGGTAGACATCCATTTTTGCATTGAAAGCAATTGCTTTACTGAATGAGAAATTGAGCTCTTTTATGTCTTCAAATTTATAGCTTGCAGGTTATTCTGAACATTAATATGTGTTACTGAGTAAAATCAGCAGCTCAGATTGAGCATAAAACTCATATGCCCAGCTATTATTGATTATTAAAGAGGGGTTCAAGCATGACTAGGCTAAATAGAAACTTCACTTATGCGCAAGCATTTTTCTCAATCAGTTGGATCAACGAAATTTTCGAAAAGCAAGTCTTAATTCTTAAAGAATTACTCAATGCGAATTGGATCTATGGCAAGTGTCCCATAGTTTCAATTTTCTTATTCGTCAGACATTTCTTTTCAATCAGATGAGATAAATTATCTGTGCAAAAGTTCAAACTTTTTCAAATTGATATATTAACGGAGTATGATGCATGCTCTATCTTAAACTTTGAATCATGTTGATTAATGAGTTAACTCTCTTATCTGATAAATACGCAAGAGTTGAGAATTGTTTGGACGCAAATGTCTATTTGTTTTATATGATATCATAATCCATCTCGCTATCATACTCTCCTGGCAGTGAGTCTGTGGTCAGATAAATTATAGCATCAAATCTAACATCACACAAGAAGCAATCAGAAGGACAAGTTCACATGAGGGATACACGCTATATGGCCCTCAATATCTAGTGCAATATACATCTGCATTCAGAGGACACTCTGCAGACACCGACAGGCCACCTGCACAAGATTGCTAACCAGCTAAACTTTTTTTTTCTGGACCGACTTCATAACAGCTAATAATTTGCAACTCGTCATCATATTTCACCTCACATACTGTCTTTTCATTAAAAGCATTGAACTCAAGGAGGACCCAAACCAATAGCCAACCATATCAAGTGAGCTCTCACCAGATCTCAGACATGCAACCACAGACTGCTCCCATGTCCGATCGGCACATGTATCTTGCTCCCCTCTCCATGGCCTACTTGTGTGGACAGCTCCACTTGACCATATTGCCCAATGGCATGCCCTCCATTGTCTCTCTTTGGCTCATCTCTCTATATATATTAGCTATGTGACTTCCATTTCCTTCAACCCTCAAAGAAGAACAAGTTTTTCTCCAAGTTAACTTTTGTAGCTGATCGACGAAGCAATGATGAACGCAAAGAAGCTTCTCAAGATGGTGCATAAGTGGCAGAAGTTTGCAGCACTGGGGAGGAAGAGAATAACGTCGGCAGCAGAGGCAGCTGATCGTAGCAGCGGTGCGTCGGATGCGTGCAGCTGCTCCGTCGCAAGCAGAGGGCACGTCTTCGTCTACACTGCGGACAACAGACGCTTCATGGTTCCCCTGAAGTACCTGTCGAGCGCCGTCTTCCTGGAGCTCTTCAAGATGTCGGAGGAGGAGTTCGGGTTGCCGGCCGACGGGCCGATAACGCTGCCATGCGATGCGACGTGCATGGAGAAGATCATGTGCATGCTTCAGAGAAGATCGACGAGAGACGCCGAGAGGTCTGTGCTGGCGTCCATTGGGAACTCTCGTTGCACTGCATCATTAGTCCAAAATGGACTGATCAACCAACAATCTGTCCTTTATGGCTTCTAAAAGCAACATCTTTGAGCTGTTGTAGTCCTGTCCTTTCTCGATACAAATGTACATTGTAGGTGTAGCCAATCCAAATTTTTGGTATATTAATACTGGATATTTAGACTAATTTTCTCTCCAAGTTCTGGTTGGTTTCCTTTTCTTACGTGAGTTGCCCAAAACCATTCTGATACCATTGTAATTCAGAAAGAATGTATGCCATCAATAATTATCTTGAGACAAGATTCCTTAACCTGAAAAGCGTGGTTGTCTAAATCAGACTACATTGACTGCTGCTCCCATGGATTGGTAGCTAGAGGCATGATTGTTATCGCAACGATCTTAAATTCGTATCAATAATATAATATTAATTTAAAGTTTTTTTCTTTTTTTCTGTTTCTTCTAAAGTGAAGTGTAAGTTATAGCAACATCTTTAACACACAAAAAACATGAAAAAATAACAGATAGTCAAAATGATTAAAAACAACTGAAAAAAAAAACATTGGCATATTTAAAATATTTATTTGATTATAAGATTATTCTCTTTAGAAAATATAAATTATAATAATATACTATATCACAATTATAAAATTTTATTTTTATAAGGATATAAAGTTTTAAAGTGACCATAATTAACAATAAATATCTAAAATATGCTTAACAAATTTTTAGATATGTGTAGATATTAACACAAACATATTTATAAAACATTCTTTTATTTATAGATAAAATTTTGTAATATTTAATTTGAGTTGACTGACTTTTTATCTTGTCACCCCCTCTCTATCCTAGGTAGAATTTTTATGTTGCCAACCTTACATGTAGGGACGTTGGGTCAACCTCGAAACCAAAGAAGGGTTTGGATCAATCAAACCCTAAAAATTGAAAGTGGATTAGTAGTCAATTTGAAAAATCATAATTTTGGGCTTTGAGCACTATCTAGGCCATCAAAGGAAAAAATGATTTGGGAGTGCCTTTGGAGCCTTTCTTTTTTTCCTTTTAATTTTAATTACAAAATCATCGTTCAGTTGATATTTTTGTTTGATCACATGATCATTTAATACACATTTTCATTAATTTTATTTATATAAGTTTTTTTATATCTATTATATAAAATTTTTAACTGATCATTGCTAATGTGATTTGAGATTAAATCTTTAAGTGCTTGTGTGCAATTGTGCCACTTTTCCATCAAGATATAATTGAATGATTTGTTAGGTCTGACTTGAGCTGAAATTCTCTTTTGTGCCATTTGGATACAAGAACGTATGTTCTTGTTAGTCCTCGAGAACTAATTGATTAGACGGATAAATTTTGATTTAGTGTTTAGATAAATAAGTGTAATGATAAAGAACTAAAAAAATTTAGTAGATGTTTTAGTTCGACGAGTGTTTAGATAAACTTCTAGAACTAAAGGATAATTTTATTTTTTAAAAATACAAAATTATTAAATTATATATAGATATATGATAATTTATTATTGTTTATTTTATATGCTTATTAAATTAATTATTAATATAAACTTACTTTAAAATGCTACTATTAATAATTATTATTATTATTATTATTATTATTATTATTATTATTATTATTATTATTATTATTATTATTGCTCATTTAAATAAGAAAATAAAATTTAATATGATATTATATTATATCAAATAATGACATCACGTATTAAGCAAATTCTTTTAGTTTTATTCAGGATGAATAACAAAAAAATTAATGCCAAAAAATTATTAAGATATTATAAATATTTAAAATTGAAAAGGAGAAACATAAATTTGAATTTAAATAAAAAGGAGAAATGCAAAAACAAAAATCTAAATAAAAAAGAAAAGTTAATTTTAAATAATTATCTTAATTAAATATAATAATAGAAATTCGTGTAATAACATTAATTCAGCGACTTAGTTATAAAGCTAATTAATAAATTAAGATAATGTAAAAGTACAATATCTGAAAATTAAGAAAAATGAAAGAGATGAAAGCAAAAAAAAAAAGAAAGCTAAAAAATTATTATTATTTATAAGCATAATAATATAAACTAATAATATAATTCATTTTAATAGTAATATTTTAAACTTAAAAAGTATTAATATATTATTAAAATAATAAATATTTTTTAAAATGTTAGATCACCAATAGAAGAAAGAAAAAAACTGGTTCCAACCTCATGTTGGAACCAACTCAAGTTCCAACAAAAGTTGGAACTTATTTTCACTTGGTTCTGCTCATGTGAGACTTTGACCAGAACTAAGGCCCTGCAATAATTTTTCTTGTTGGTATTTGTTAGAACCAACGAGAAATAGGATTGGTTATGGCCCTAGTTCCTGCATTCCAAACACAACCTTAGAGTTGTTAAACTTTGTATGAAACATATTTCATAGCTCAATACACAAGGAATGCAACACCCTCAAACCTTACACATGGGCTTTACTCACATGAGTCTTTTATAGCTCTATAGGACCAAGACATTACACATTCATACATGTATCTAGTCACTAAGTATTATGAATGGAATAAGCTAAACTATATCAATTGATAAGCATAATATTGTAGCAAAAACTCTAATATATAAAACTTGCAGAGGAACTATCATAAAATTCATAAGCATCTAGCATCCTTGCCACATAATGGCATAATTTGTGTCCATAACTAGAAGTTCATAACAACTTGGAGTCTTAGGCTCTCATGAAATTAAATAATAATAATAAGTTCATTAGATATAACAATTAATTATTTGAATAAGGCTTACAAAATCTAGACATGACCATATCCGACATTGGTCAATCATCATCAAGTCCATCATTTATCATGACATGCATGAATCCATAATATGTGAGAGAATCTCCCAATTAAGAGTATGTAAAAATTGATTTGCATCATCATAACATAGCATGATTATCTTGTACATTAGCATAATCCTTTTATCAAATATCATATTATGATTTACATAGCATAATCATCATGAGAATCAAGCATTTGCTTAGTGCAAATAAATTTGTAGTAATGAATAAGCATTCCTTATATGAAACATATAACAATCTTATATTCATGTTCATCATTTATATATCTTTGGCATATGATACTTAATTTAGAGTTCTTCTTGACTCATAACCATTGTCATTATCATAAGACTCATTCTTATTTTTATGTTGAATAGTCTTGGCTAACATCAATACTTTCTATGCCTAGCTACCATTCTTTGGGGTCCTTTTGAAAAGTACAAATACTATTACTAGTGAGAAACTTACTTTTATATGTGTAAAAAAATATCTTCCCCATTTATTGATGCATTAAAGTTGAATTATCTATTATTTAAGTTTCTTTGTAATACATCAATCACAAAAAAATAAATAATCTTTCATTTTTAACCTAATTATGACTTAACATGCAAAATGATGTCTAAGTGTTTTTCAATAATCAAACAATGTTTCCAATTATAGAAGCATGAAACTTAACTTACATTGAGATTGTATAACTCAACATTAAAATGTAAACATCAAATACATAAAACATCAAAAGAAAGACACTTAAAATACAATAAAACGTGGACATGGGTGGCTATTATTAGACTGTAGCATCCTCATGCCTGCTACGAGTGGGAAGCCATGTTATAATTCATGCATAGCATGTGTTACATATGATCATAGCCATCCTTACTACGATATTGATCAACCTGCCATGGTTTGTTGCCTCTGCCATGGCATGACTAAGTCATATCCTATACAAACGATTCTTCCTCGTTTCAATCTTACTATATTCTAAACTTGTTCCAATTCACACAAACATTGCACATATAACATATGTTGGAGATAGCAGATGGAGACTGATCATCTGACGTCGATCCAACTCGGCTATGAATTGGCGGGGGTTGCAGGGGGGCAGCGCCCCTGCCCCAAAGGTCTGGGGTTTGAGGGCGGAGCACCCAAGAAAATTTTTCTAGGGGTATATATGTAATTTTATTATTTTATGAGCGGTTGTCCTAGCTCCATCATATATATGTTATTTTTGGAGTGGTTATATACTCTAGTGGTTTTGAACACAACATAGTGAAAACCCTCTGCGACAGTCGTGGTCGTAGGAGATCCATCTCCGAACCACGTAAAATATGTGCGTATTTTTTTTTTGTGTGTTTGTTGATCTTTCTCTACCTGTTCTTCATTATTTCCCAACAACATAAAACAATCTTGTCTAACAATTCATATTTCACTAAAACATAGAAATTGTTTATGGTTCCCTTAAGGTTCATGTTAGAGGAAGATTACTAGTGTGAAGTTAATATAGTTTGAAGTGTAGTTAAATATGTTTTGATGAAAGCATACTTTTTTGTGTAAGTGACACTTGGAATGATGTCATTTAAATGTTATATAACTGATTAGATGTCATTTAAATATGCAGAATTTATAAGTTGTCTACAAGTACATTTGTCAATATGATGAGATTGGCAAACAAGGTATAACCAGCAATTAAAGAGAGAAGCAAGCATTTTGGAGAATGGATTCTTTTATATTAACTTATGTAATAATTTAAATTAAGGTTCCCAAAGTAACATAGAATTTTGTTGAGACCCAAGGACCGATGATATTGTCTACTGTTAAGTGGGTTATTCAAGGTGTTCAACATGATGATGTCTTCTCATAACTCAAATGGCTAGTACAATGGTAAACTATTCAAGTGATCAACAAGACAACGTTTATATAGAGCTCAACCATATCCACATAGAATTCAATGACTAACACAATAACCTAATGTTCAGCGGACTATTCAGTGACCTAATGTCCTATAGGATATATAAATGACCAGTAGTACAATGTTTAACACAATGGCTATTTTATTCCAAGTGCTCTCCATGAAGCTGATTTCCTTCTCCAAAAGTGTTCACCGGTCAAGTTTAGAATCAACGAGCTAGTATCCAATAATATCAATGAGTTTAGGTTATATCATTGGCTTTGTAACTACGTTAGTGGGTGTACATGATTAGACATTTTCTTTGTAGAGCAAAAGATCTTGTGTAATGAAATCTTGATCAGTTCAACATGAGATAGCTTGAGAAAGTTGAAACACATAAAATAATTGTGTCTACATACGTTGTGTTGATTATCGTGATACATGAGTGTGAACAAGAACAAGGGAACTAAATAAGGTCAGTATACGTAGTGGGTATTAAACTAGGTTTGCCAAGATATTATGCTATGAGCGGCTAAGAGATTCTAGAGGAGTGTTTGTATGGCCAGGATAATTTGTAATTAAGGAGTATCATAATAAGAAGGAGAAAAGGAGATTCCACTTTAGAGGACCATGTGCAAAATAGTTAAGCTGGATATCAAGCGAGTGGGTTGCGCCAAAGGTGTAAGGCTCGGGATGCTACCACAAACATAAGAGGTGCTTTAGTAGGGTAGACACTAAGACAATGAATTGGATGAACATATTGTTGTCTACATATAGTATGTGTTATTGACTAACTCTCTTTGTCTATTTTATAAGAAGAAAAGTTATATGCAAAAGCATTGACCCATTCTTCTTTGGTGTCATTTTAATTTTATAGTTCATACAATATATGTTGGAGATAGCAGATGGAGACTGATCATCCAATCCCTACTGACGCCGATCCAACTATATATGTAATTTCATTATTTTGTGGGCGGTTGCCCTAGCTCCATCATATATATGTTATCTTTGGAGCGGTTATGT
>LTAE01004926.1:0-30313 GCA_001647135.1 Pontederia paniculata | reverse complement strand
TGATGTGGCTTAGTTCTTGACTGAAAAGTCAAGAGTCAAGTCAATGATGTATGATGTGTAATGTCGGTATCAGAGCCTAACATTATGAACCTTTTGGCTTCCTTAGAGTATAAGATGTTAATATATGTGCAATTGTCATGAGCAGTCATCACGCCACCAAGTAAGTGTTTAAACCAATTAAGTTTTATGATGATGATGTAGGCTAATCACCCTATGGGTTGATGAAATTGCTGATGGCTGGTACTAGAGCTTCTAGTCGGGAAGGAAACCCAGCTGGTGGCAATCCACGAAGGACCACCCAGGACCAGCAGCCAACTGTGTCCTTAAGTTGCATCCTCTCGAATTCAATGGATCAGACAACTTTGAACGTGCTGAGAAATGGATCCAGAAGATGGAAGAAACATTCCAGGAAATGAAATATGTTGAAGCAAGGAAGATCGTCTACGCTATCAACCGCCTGACTGAGGATGCAAAAGATTGGTGGGACACCATCAGATTACCAAGTTTGCTGGCAAGGACATCGTTAGCTGGAAGGAGTTCAAAGAGGCCTTCAGCACCCACTAATTTCCTGCATGCAAGAGGGCCCAGAAGGCTAAGGAGTTCCTGCAGCTGAAACAGGGCAACATGGATGTCACCACCTACATGAACAAATTCATCCGCCGCTAGAAGTACTCCAATCTCCAAGAGGGAGAGAAGGAGAGCACCAAGCGCTTTGTTCGTGATCTGAACTTTGATATTAGAGTTGGGACCATTGGGAGCAACTGCACCACCATTGACCAAGCGGCCGATGTAGCTTCTGAGCTAGAGAGGAATCATAAGGAAGAGATGAAGAACAAGACTGCTTCGCGTCATCAGGATCAACCCAGATCCAATTGGCTAACAGAAAACGTGGAGACCGAGGAGGTAACTGCCGTGATGATCGAGCGAAGCCCTACGAACCTTGTGATACTCGTCCTGCTCGTCAAAACAACCAGCACCCCAGTAGAGCCGAGGTGTCTGCCCCCACTGCCAGAAGAACCACTACGGGGAGTGTTACAGGAAGACTGGTGCCCGCATCCACTGCGGCAAGCAGGGCCATTACATCAGAGATTGCCTCGAGCCACGGAGGGATGGACCGGATCGCGGAAGAGGAGGAGGCCCCAACAGAGTCACAGGACGTGCTTACTAGATGTGCGACGACCGCGGCAATCGCCCTGAGGACGTTATCCAAGGTACTCTTCCTATTGCTGATATCCCTGCCATGATATTGTTTGACATCGGAGCTTCTCACTCCATTATCTCCGAGGATTTTGCTGCGCTAATCAATCTGAAGGCAGAAGATGCCAATTACCCGATGGAGATCTCTACTCCCTTGGGTGTTATTCACACTCATCGATATATACCTAATATACCGATGAGGATCGAATAGAAGGAATTCTTTGCATTTCTGGTGATCATCCCGATGACGGACTACGATATCATCCTTGGTATGGACTGGCGTCATACCACGACCCACGCATGCACTGCCTCCAGAAGAAGATCGAGATTCGCACACCATGGGGCGGACCACGGGATACCATTCGAGGTACCCCGAACTACAACGACAAGATATTAGTATCTGCCATGAAGGCCCAAAAGATGCTGAGAAGAGGATGCCAAGGCTACCTAGCAAGCGTGGTCAAGACAGATGAACCAGCAAAGGAGCTCGACAAGATAGAAGTAGTGAAGGACTTTCCAAATGTCTTCCCAGCAGATGTCTCAGGACTACCGCCACAGAGGGAGATCGATTTCCATATCGATATTGTGCTAGGAACGACTCCCATATCAAAAGCTCCCTACCGCATGGCGCCAGCTAAAATGAAGGTACTGAAGACTCAAATTCAGGAGCTTCTCGATAAGGGGTTTATTAGGCCTAGCATCTCACCTTGGGGTGCTCTAGTGCTATTCGTGAAGAAGAAGGACGGATCATTGTGTCTCTGCATCGACTATAGGATGCTGAACAAGGCAACGATCAAGAACAAGTACCCCTTACCGCACATCAATGACTTGTTTGATCAACTCTCTAAGGCGACGGTGTTCTCGAAGATTGATCTAAGAAGCGGCTACCATCAGCTCAGGATAGCCAATGAAGATGTGCCAAAGACGGTGTTCAGATCAAGATACGGGCACTACTAGTTTCTCGTATGTCGTTTGGCTTGACTAATGCTCCAGCAGCATTTATGGATCTTATGAATCGGGTCTTCAAGCCGCATCTCGACTAGTTCGTCATTGTGTTCGTCGACGACATCCTGATCTATTCCTCAAGTCCAGAAGAGCATAGTGAGCATCTTCACATTGTATTGGAGACTTTACGGAATCATCAATTATTTGTGAAGTTCTCCAAGTGCGAATTCTGGCTAGATGAGATTATGTTTCTCGGACACATTATATCAATGGATGGAATCCCTGTAGACCCAGCAAAGGTCGAGGTTGTGACAAATTGGGAAAGGCCAAAGAACGCAACATAGATCAGAAGTTTCCTTGGACTAATAGGCTACTACCGACGATTCATCAGAGGTTTTTCAAAAATAGTCTCTCCATTGACAAACCCGATGAAGAAGGAAATGAAGTACGAGTGGACCCAGCAATGCGATGAAAGTTTCCAGATGCTGAAGGACAGACTCACCGTAGCACCGATACTCACAATTCCAACTGGGAGTGGAGGTTATGTGGTGTACACTGATGCATGCGGCACTGGATTAGGATGTGTACTGATGCAGCACGGCAAGGTGGTGGCATATGCTTCAAAATAGCTGAAGAAGCATGAGGTGAACTATCCGACACACGACTTGGAGCTGGCAGCAGTCGTGTTCGCACTAAAGATATGGAAACATTATCTTTATGGTGAAGAATTCGAAGTCTTCACCGACCACAAGAGCCTCAAGTTTGTGTTTTCATAGAAGGATCTGAATATGAGGCAGAGAAGATGGCTAGAATTCCTCAAAGACTACGAGTTCACCTTAAGCTACCATCCTGGCAAGGTGAATGCAGTTGCGGACGCTTTGAGCAGGAAATGGGCAGGTGGACTTGCATGTCTGAGAGTACGAAGATGGAACATGGTAGATAGTATATTGCAGTAGAATCCAAACCTCACAGAGCGACGATTATTGATGGTGACTCACATGGGAGTGCAGCATGATCTGGTGGCAAGGATTATCAAGGCTCAACAAGAAAATGCAGACCACTAGAAGATGGTCAAGCTATGTGAGAGAGATGATGCAGAGTTTAACATTTCTACAGATGGGGCAATCTGATACAAGGGTCATCTATGGGTTTCCAAGAACCAGGAGCTACGCAAAGAGGGGCTAGATGAGTGCCGCAAGATGGAGTTTGCCATCCACCCCAGCAGCACCAAGATGTACAAGGACCTACAAAGAAGCTTCTAGTGGAGGGACATGAAAAGAGAAATAGCTAACTATGTTTCTAGATGTCTTATTTGTCAACAAGTGAATATCGAGCATCGACGACCTTATGGGACTCTTCAGACACTCAGCATTCCAGAGTGGAAGTGGGAGCACATCTCGATGGACTTCATTACCAGCCTTCCCCACACGAAGAGAGGATACGATGCAATTTGGGTGATCATGGACCGGCTAACCAAATCAGCACATTTCCTGCCGATGAAGACCAAGCAAACGATCGAGAGCTTGATGGAGCTGTATACCAATGAGATCATTTGGTTGCACGGTGATGCATGCAAATTACGACATATTTTAGGGCCTGTATTAGGCATAATTTTGAGTCATTTTGGCATTGCATGCATCTATTTTATCATTTATTTGTTTAAATTATTTCGAGTCATAATTCTACTCTTGTTGGTGATTATTTTGCAGGAAATCAACTAAAAAGGCTATTTTAGAATCAACCGACAAAATGAGCACATTCAGAACGAGCAAATCAATTTTAAGTACCCATCACAGGCCGTGATAGGTCGTTACGGGCCGTGATGGAGGTATAAAAGTAGTCGTTTTAGCAGTCACGAGCCATTACGCCTATCACGACCTATCCAGAGGCCAAGGCAACTTCGACATAATCCGTTACGGGCCGTTATACGACATTACGGGCCGTAAAATACGAGGTTACGATTGCAACTTCACGTATACGACCTTGGCCGAAAGCTCCCAACTCAGGAACAATCCGTCACGGGCCGTTACGGCTGGTTACGGGCCGTTACGAAGCATATCATGAGGCGTTAGGCGATATCACGACGCATGCAGAAGCGATGCCGATGCTACAGCGAGATGTTACGGGCTGTGATGACTCATCACGAGTCGTAAGTATGAAAATTGCCTCGGGAGAAATCGGCTTGTGCATGATTTACGACCGTTACATTCCATCACGGGCCGTTACGATGAAGACCAGAGGAAGATTTATATACTTACGGGCCGTTATATTCTGTAACGGGCCGTGAATGATTGTCGCAGATTGATATATTCGCGTATTCGATAAGAATTGACGGCCGGGAAGATTTCTATTTGATCCAGGACTCTAGAGATTTGATTGGCAGATGTTTCTGAAGATTTAGAAGAGGTTTTAAAGGGATTGTATCACAGCCAATGATCGAGATCGAGAGATTACTGCAGATTACTATGAAACCCTAGGGTATAAAAAGGAGGCTGAACAAAGATAGAAGGGAGATCATCAATATACATTAGAGAGACCCAGATTATTTTATACAGAGAAGAGGAGACGAATTTTTGAAGAGAAGATGCCAGAGAAGATCATTCCCGAAGCCTTGAGTAGATTTCAGATCTTTTGGAGGCGAAGATGAGCTAAGATTGAAGATCTTCTGCAGAGATCTACATAGTTTGTTTTTTTATTTTCTTTTGAAGAATTATTATCATGTTTTGTTATCTGTATTAGGAAGTTCTGAACCATATTTTGGATTGAATCTTAGTTGATTTGTTTCTTTTAGAATATGGATGTTGTCCTTAATGCTTTCTCTTTCTCTGTGATGATCATGAAATTCTCTTATTAACTGTTTAGCGTAATAGAATTCGTGGTTTGATCTGTAGGAAAGAATTGATCTTTGAATTCTGAGTACTAGCATTGCATATCTCAATCTGATTACTCGCGGGAGATTAAGATTGTGTGGCCTGTTGATTGTTCTTGTTTAAGTGGTTAACAATTTAAGAACTGCATCGTTAAAGCATCTTAGATTAGGAATTGTTTGAGGTGGATTCGCTTGAACATCCTCCACAAATCTGAACCTAGGGTAGGTGATTACGTCTGTTTAGAGAATCATAATTTAGGAAGAACTTAGTCCATCATTAGAAGCAATTTTGTTCAATCTGAATTTGTGGAGAGAGTCCTAAATCTTCCAACTTTATTTGAGTTGATCTTATCTGACCTCATCTTTGAAATTTATCTTTTCTTATCTTTTCATCTCTGAATCAAAACTGAAATTAAATATTTTATCTATTACTTTTCCATCATTAGAAGCAATTTTGTTCAATCTGAATTTGTGGAGAGAGTCCTAAATCTTCCAACTTTATTTGAGTTGATCTTATCTGACCTCATCTTTGAAATTTATCTTTTCTTATCTTTTCATCTCTGAATCAAAACTGAAATTAAATATTTTATCTATTACTTTTGGGATTTGATAAGGCTAGGTTACATTAGTCCTCGTGGGTTCGACACTCTACTCTTTCACTTTATTACTTGTTCGACTAGTGCACTTGCTAGCATTTGAATTTGCATGTTCAGCATTTTTCGCATCACACTGTATTCATGTTTCAATCTTGTCAGATCGAGATCCTCGTTTTACATCCAAGTTTTAGAAGGGCATCCAGGAGGCATTCGGAATCAAGCTGAACTATGGCATGGCGTTCCACCAGCAGACAGACAGACAGGCTGAGCGCACCGTACACACGGTGGAGGATATGCTAAGAGCATGCACACTCAATTGGAAGGAAAGTTGGGATACTCATCTTCCACTAATCGAGTTCTCTTACAACAACAGTTACCAGGAAACCATCCAGATGGCACCATTCGAGGCATTGTACAGTAGACCATGTCGCTCGCCGGCATGCTGGAATGAAGTAGGAGAAAGAAGACTGCTCGTCGCAGCTCTCATCAAAGATTGTGCAAAGAAAGTGGAGCGAATCAGAGACAGGATGAAAGCAGCTCAGGACCACCAAAAGAGCTATGCAGACAAAAGGAGAAGGGGGCACATTTTCAAGGTAGGAGACAGAGTAATGTTGAAGACATCGCCAACCAAAGGGGTTATGCAGTTCAGCGGAAAGGGAAAGCTCAGTCCACGCTATGTTGGTGGATCATTCGAGGTGTTGGAGATGATCAGTGATAGATCATGCAGATTAGCACGACTCCCATCTTTCGGGCATGTGCATAATGTGTAACACGTGTCCATGCTCAAAGAGTACAACCATGACGATAAAAATGTGATCCAGTTAGAGGAGATCAACATTCGAGATGATATGACCTACATTGAATACCTTGTGAAAATTTTGGATTATCAAAATAGAAGAATGAAGAACAAGATGGTGTCAATGGTCAAAGTGGCTTGGATGCATCATCAAGCCACATGGGAATTAGAAGAAGGAATGCCCCGAGAATTTCCTTACTTATTTGGTAAGACTCTTACCTCTACCTAAATTCGAGGACGAATTTTATTCTAAGGGATATATGATGTAAAGCCCAGAATTCTAATTACAATAGAATTCGATTTTTCTTAATTAATCAAGGGAAAATTGGTAATTCACTCAACCCAAACCCCTATATATAAGACCCAAACCCTCAGAATTTCCCCCTCTCCTCATTATTTCTTCCCTAGCCATCTTTTCCTCCCTCAAGCCTCTCTCTCTCCTAGGTAAGGCATGATCTCCCTCTCTTAAGTTTATTATTTTCTTCTCCTCATGGTTTGGGGATTTGTGCCAGAGGAAAGAGAATGCTCGGGGAGCACGGGACAATAGTAAGGAGGAGAAGAACAATGAGGTTTCAACAGGGATTTTACTAGAAATGAGGTATTTAGGGGGGTCCTTAGGAATCCTCCAAGGAACTCATCTTTATGATTGAGATGCATGGGTTTTTGGCTTTTAATGATGATGATGTGTTCTACATGTTTTATGGATGTTTTTCGATGTTTTTAGGAGATTTGTTAGATCTCAAGTTTTTGTGTACGTCCGAAGAACGAGTTTTGCACAGACAAAAACGGACCGCGTCATTCAGACATGGATGTGTTCGCCGATGCAGATCGCATTTGACGGTGCAGGATTTTCCTTTTCACCGAACGTCAAACTCTGCCCGTGTCTCCGACACAGATCAAGTTGACGTCTTGCTTCTTCTTCCTGGCCGGCGTCGATCTCTAACTGTGTATCTGACACGGATCGGATCGATGCCGTGGACGTTTTCTGTATAACTCGATGTCACAGATTTTCTTCTGCGTTCGTCGACGCAGATCACGTCGGCAGTGCACTCGCAATGATGGACGCCAGCCGCGTTCGCCGACGCAGCATGCGTCAGACGGCGCATCCATGATGATGAACGCAAGCCACGTTCATCGGCGCGGATCGCGCCTGGCGACGCACTCTCCCAGACGGAACCTTAATATCCGCCGCCGCACTGGAGGACAACTCGAACCGTGTTGGACAGCACGGACCATGTCAGGACTCCTACCCGAAGATGATGCCTTATCGGATTCGGGTTCATCGCTGCCGGAATGTTTCCTAGAGACCCGACCCCGACCGTGTTCTTCAGAACGCGGCTGATGCCGGAAGCGGTGTTACGCGTAGAACCCAGTAGGGAATACGGACCGTGTCCTACAACATGGACCGTGTTTGCGTGACCACACCCAGGCCGTGTTCACCGACACGGTCCGTCTCATGAAATCTTCTCCATAAGTTCCTGTACATGATGTGATGTATGTTACCTAACCATGATGATGATGTAAACACTATAAGGTGCTTATAGTAATCCAAGATAAAAGATGTAATTGACGGTGCTTCATGTACTGAGTGCAAAATCGGGAGAAAAAGGAGGTTGATGAGGGGGACAGGGGGTGTAGCTACAGGCAAAATAGTGAAACCCCTGGGCGCGTGACTCCAAATTACTGTGACCACTGTTCTAGGTGCACGGTCCTCTCCCATACCTGTGCAATGAATTCTGCTCGCGGTCCTGTACAACCATTGATGCCATGTTGCATGAAAGTACATGAGGATCCCTTAAACTAATGAAGAACTTCACCATATGATGATGATGATGATGACCTTAAAAAGGAATTAATGATGATGCTCATAAATAATAATTTTCATGTCTTTTATGATGTTTCTCTCAAGCATGATTTTATTATTTCACTTTGTTCTATTCCTCTTTGAGCCTTACATATTAGGCATTAGCTCACGAAAAGTTCGCCTCTCCTGCATCTGGACCCTGTCGGAAATTAGGTACTCAATATGATGATGGTGGTGTGCATGTGCGATGCTCATGACAGTCTGCAGTTGCACATCTTATCTTCTGGTCTTAGGTTGATGATGTAGTAGGTTATTATTGAGTTGTACCTTCAAACTCATCTATTTATGTTGAGTCATTGTCATTATTATAATGTTATGTTAGACCAGTTTGGTATTTTATGTTAATATAGCAGACTTTTAGGAATTGTTTAGTCTTCTGTTGATGTGGCTTAGTTCTTGACTGAAAAGTCAAAAGTGAAGTCAATGATGTATGATGTGTAATGTCGTCCAAAAAGTTTCAATTTTGGGGGCGTTATACTATCTCCGCCTCTTGAACTAAAAGGGAAAAATGATTATGCAATTATGTTTCTCTAGGCCACAGGAAAAAAATACTTGGGAGAGAACATAATAATATCTCTCTGACACCAAAACACAACAATTTTATTGCTGCTGGAAATTGATATCACAAAGTGAAAGCAGATTATATATGAATCTACAAAAAAGGGCAGTACGATACCCTCAACAAAAAAATTGAAGTCGATCATGGAAAGAAATAAGACTTGTCATTACTACATTCGATGATGGCTGATGGAGATATTGCAAAAAAAAAACTCCTGGAACTTGAAGTCATATGTAAAATTAATTTTTCTTTTAAGAGGATGATGGTGGTCTCTGCAATCATGGAGGTAACCACATATGGATCGATGTTGGGAGCAGGCCTTCTATTCGAACTAACCTGATTAGGAGAAAAATGAGAACAACATCAATTCTTAATTCTAATTTACACCTCGTGATAGATAAAACCAGACATGAGAAAGAATCAATCAAACAGGAAGTTCCTGTCTTACATAAACATGTAAATGATATTACCAACCTTTGCCATCTTTTTCGGTGTCACCCAACACGAATAGATGCTCCACGATTCGCAACTCCCTGCAATGTTGCAAATAGTTAACTTGGATAAGAATTTGCCTTTTTTATCAACTCGCCATGCTATTATTATAATGCTACTGAATTATGGAATTGGAGGGTGTGATGGATTGGAGCTGCATAACTTAAGCATGCATATACTTACCCATTTAAAGGTGTTCATATCAGTAGTCTCATAGCAGCCAGTGAGGCGATGCTCGTTTCTTTCTTGGTAGGCGGCAATGTGCTCATTATGCCTCTTTCCAAGCTTCTCATTTCTCAATTGCCTTCTTTATGACTTCATAACCTCCATCGCTCCTCATGAACTTGGTTCTATCACAACAATCAAAACATATCATTAGATTTCTTTTGATTCATTTTCTATGGCTCTGATATATCTACTTAATTATGTTGTATAATTAGCATTGCCCATTTTTATATCAGAAATAGAAGAGAAAAAGGAGAAGCTTTAAACAATACATAAGTTTTTATGAGACGTTTCATGTGCAAGAAGCCAGGAAGCATTAACTAAGTTTGTGTGAGCACCAACACCATATCAGTCACCCTGTACCTAGCAGAACATTCAATGCATGTACTTGAATGTCATATTTTAGGAGGCAAACTGACCACAAATTCATTTACCTGAATTGGCTTAGGATCGAAGGAAAGCACCACACCAGCAATTTCAGTAGTTCTCTATTAACAAAGTGAGGCAAAGTTTTTAGTTTCCAGATACATCTTAGAAGCCTTCTATTGGGAATATAGTGGGAGGGATCGACAAAAAAATAAAACAATGAATTAAAATGACAATGAAGTATTGACACACATATTTTAACGTGGTAAAACCCTCTTGATCAATGTGAACAAGAGAGAAACATCGACAAGCAAAGAACGCCGCCACCAAAGAGTTTTCACTATGAAGAAGAAGAGAGTAAATCATAAAACCCTAACCCTTATTTATAAGGTTCCATACCGTGGGGGGCGAAGCCCCCCGCACCTCCCATAAAGGCCCAAGCCCTCCGCTACCGTCATAGATTCTCTTTTTTTTCTTTCACAATTTTGAGTACGGGGTATTATAATTTTAGGCACAACAACAAAATCTCCATCTTGACTTAAATTTTACATAACTCTCAAAATAAAAGAAAACTCATCATATTCTCCTTTGCCAAATGGTCCTCATGGGCCTAACTGCCTCTTTGTGAGATGCCAACAGAATTAGAAATTGGCAATAGGTAAGCTCTTTGTCATCATGTTTATAGGATTGTCATGAGTGTTGATCTTCTCAAGTTGAACATTCTTCTTTTGCACTATATCATGAACAAAATGATATCTCCCATTAATATGTTTTATCCTTTCATGATGTATCTGATCTTTTGTAAGGTGTATTGCACTTTGACTATCACAGTATATGCTAGAAGCTTCCTCATTCATGTTGAATTCTCCAACTAATCCTCTCANGTTTTATCCTTTCATGATGTATCTGATCTTTTGTAAGGTGTATTGCACTTTGACTATCACAGTATATGCTAGAAGCTTCCTCATTCATGTTGAATTCTCCAACTAATCCTCTCAACCAGATGACTTCCTATACAACTTCAATAATAGCCATATACTTTGCTTCAGTGGTAGATAATGCTATTGTGTCCTGCAAAATAGCTTTCCAACTAACAACACAATCACCAATAATAAAAACATAACATATGAGAGATCTTCTATCCAAATCTCCTGCAAAATCTGAATCAACATAACCAATCAAACCAACTGTACCCTTACCAAATTCTAAACATGCTTCAAAAGTGCCTCTTAGATATCGCAAAATCCACTTAACTGCTTGCCAGTGCATTTTCCTTGAATTCGACATGTGTCTACTAACAAAACTAGCTGCATGAGATACATCTGGGCGAGTACAAACCATAACATACATAATACTACCAAATGCACTAGAGTATGGAACTTTGACATATACTTTATGTCATCATCTGATTGTGGAGAATATAAAGCTGAGAATCTAAAGTGTGATGCAATAAGGGTGCTAACTAACTTTGAATCATGCATTCCAAAATGCTCCAAGACTTTTTCAATATATTTTCGCTGAGAGAGAAAAAGTCTTCTTGGGTATCTATCTCTAGAGATCTCCATCCCCAAGATTTTCTTAAGAGCTCCAAGATCCTTCGTATCAAACTCAGAACTTAATTTAGCTTTCAAACTGTTGATTTCAAATATACTCTTGCCTGCAATCAACATGTTATCTACTTAAAGCAAGCTGATGGAAATAAACACAACTATCATAGTTATTTCTCATAATACCAATTGCCAACATAAATGAATCGAACTTTTTATACTACTAACGAGGAGATTGTTTGAGTCCATACAAGGACTTCTTAAGATGGCATACATGATCTTCTTTATCTTCAACATGAAACCCTCTGGTTCCTCCATATATATATCCTGTTCAAGATAACCATGTAGGAATGTTGTCTTTACATCTAGTTGCTCAAGTTCAAGATTATGCATAGCAACAATAACAAGTAAAATATGAATTGAAGTATTTTTTAAAACTAGAGAGAACACATCATGAAAATCAACTCCCTCCACCTGACTGTAGCCTTTTGTAACCAACCTTGCCTTGTACTTAGTGTCTTCATTACTAAGTCCTTCATTCTTTTTAAATACCCATTTGCAGCCAACAATCTTCTTATTAATTGGTGATTTTACAAGCTCCCAAGTGTCATTATTTTGTAGAGATCCATCTCCTCTTGCATATCTATTACTCATATGGTGTAATCCGGACCTTGTATAGCTTCTTTATATGTAGAGTAGAAGGATCAGGAAATTCAATATTTTCAGCAACACTTAAGGCATAAGCTACCAAGTCTTCAAAATCTAATCTTTGTGGTGCCTTTGTTTCTCTCCTCTATCTGTCACGAGCCAACATATATTGTTGTTGAGTCTCAAGAGAGGCTTGAACTTCAGGAGTAATATCTCTAGTTTGAACATCTTTCTTTTCGTCAAAAGAATTGATAAGTTCCAGCTCCACCTTCTCCAAAGCAATTTTTTTCTATATCATTAATCACTTTTCTTGAGTGAAGCATTACGGATTCATCAAAGGTATCATCTCTACTCTGAATAAATTTCTTGGTTTCAGGACATCATAATTTATAACCTTTAACTCCAAATTTATAACCAAGAAATATGCACTTTTTAGCTATAGGTTCAAGTTTTCCATCATTTACATATGCATATGCAGGACAATCGAGAACTCTTAAATGTCAGTAATTAGGAGGACTGCCTAACCATACTTCTTCATGAATCTTCAAATCCAATGATCATTGTGGGGATCGATTGACTAAATGACATGCTAGGTTGATAGCTTCTGCCCAAAAATCCTTTGCTAATCCTGCATTTGATAACATGTATCGAGCTCTTTCAAGTAGAGTTCTGGTATTCTTTCTACGACACCATTCTACTGTGGAGTCTTTACAACTGTGGGGTTTCTTACAATACCTTCTTTCTCACAGAATTCATTAAATTTTGAACCACAAAACTCGAGTCCATTATCTATTCTCAGTCTCTTAACAACTTTTTCAGTTTGTTTTTCTAACAAAGTTTTCCACAACTTAAATGTTTCAAAGACATCATCTTTATGCTTCAGGAAAGAGACCAAACCTTTTTTCTGGAAAAGTCATCAATAAACGTAAGCAAAAATCTATTACCTCCCTTTGAAGAAACTTGAGAAGGACCCCATAAATCTGAATGGATGTAATCTAGGTTCCCTTCGTCCTATGAATTGCGAATTAAAATTGGCTCCCTTTTGCTTCCCGAAAATATAATGTTCACATAATTCCAACTTTCCAACTTTTGGCCCAGGAAGAAGACCTCTGTTGCTTAGAACTTGCATGCCCTTCTCACTCATATGACTCGAACGCATGTGCCATAAGTTTGTAGAATATTCTTCTGAAATGGATGATGAAACCACGATTGAACCTGTTACAATCGAACCGAGAAGAACATACAAGCTACCAATTTTTGAACCTTCCATCAACACAATAGCACCCCGAGAAATCTTCATTCCATTGGACTCTATAACAATTTTACAACCATTTGAGTCCAGGATACCAAGAGAAATGAGATTCTTTTTCAGATCAGGGACATGTCTGACAACTGTCAAGATTCGGAAAACTCCGTCGTAAAACTTAATCTGAATAGACCCAATACCAATAGTCTTACAAGCTGCATTATTTCCCATAAGAACAACTCCACCTTCAATCAGCTTGTATGTGGAGAACCAATCCTTATTAGGACATATATGATACAAGCATCCAAAATCGAGAATCCATTCATTTGAAGATCTGGATTTATTAGTCGTCATCACAAGCAAAACATCTTCATTTTCGCTCACGGCTACACTAGCATCTGTTACATATGGATTTTGATTTCCCTTCTCATTACTCTCATTTAACTTCTTATTTTTGTTTTACAATTTGTAACACTATGCCTTATTATTGTAGACTTTATCTCCATGCTTCAATATAGATTGAATCTATTTTTATTTGAATTTCTTGTTTGATGTCTGCCTCTTGCGATCAAACCTGAGGTATGCTCATCTGATTTGTTGTTGGATCCCAATTCATTGTCTTTACTTACTCAAAAGTCTACCTTTCACATCATCAAAAGTAAGCTTGTCCCTACCATAGATCATAGTTACTTTAAAGGTTTTATATGAAGATGGCAAAGAGTAAAGAAACAATAACACCTGATCTTCATCACCAACCTTAGCATCTACGTTTTTCAAATCGTTGATAAGAGTAACAAACTCACTAATATGAAATCTTATCGATGTACCTTTTGTCATATGAAAGGTATACAATCGCTGCTTCCACACAAGTCGATTTGCTAGGGTTTTTGTCATGTATAGAGTTTCCAACATTAGCCATAAATCTACCGATGTCTTCTCTGCGAGGACTTCCTAAAGAACATTGTTCGTCAGGCATATCTGGATCGTGGACATGGCTTTCTCATCAAGTTCCTCCCAAGTGGATGACTCCATAGTATCAGGTTTCTTTCCCGATAACGTCTTCTTCAATCTGTTCTGAACCAAGATGGCAAGCATCCGAACTAGCTACAAACTAAAATTTGAGTTGCCGTCAAACTTCTCGATGTCAAATTTTATTGTAGTCATCGTCGAAAAATTAATTGTGAAAAACCTCGTGCTCTGATACCAATTTGTTGGGATTATAGGGTGAGGGATCGACCAAGAATCAAAATAACGAATTAAAACGAGAAAGAAATATTGACACACAGATTTTTAACATGGTAAAACCCTCTTGGTCAATATGAACAAGAGAGAAACATCCACGGGCAAAGGAGGCCTCCACCAAAGAGTTTTCACTATGAAGAATAAGAGAGTACATCATAAAACCATAACTCTTATTTATAAGGGTCCATACCGTGGGGGGCTTCACCCTCCGCACCTCCCATTACGGCCCAAGCCCTCCACTCCTGCCACAGATTCCCTTTTTTCACAATTTTGAGTCCAGGGTATTATAATTCAAGGCACAACAACACCTTCTTTAAGGTTTTCTTTCTGGTCTTACAAAGGAGGCTAAGTCAAGTGTGATTCTAGTAATAAATTAGTGTATGGATATGTCGCAGAGCTTCCACCCTCGACCTCCAAAATAGAAGTCAAGTTCCTAATTTCTTATAAGTAAAGCATATACCTCAAGTATGTAGCGAGCTACCCACAATTGGTCACCAGTAGAAATGCCAACAATAGGGCCAACTTGGAACTTCCACTGCAAAGATCAAAGTGCATCGCAAGAATGTGATGTTGTGATAATAATGATTTAAAGGATCAACATGTAGATGTGTTACAGAAAATAAATCATAGGATTTGGATAAAACAATTTGCAAGATTACCTGGCCTGACATGACCTCTCCATTGATGCCAATGATGTTGATCACTACATAAATGCAGGCCTTGTATAATGGGTATCAACAATGTCACGTCCGAAGGATTTGTTAGCTCTGGCAGCACAGTAGTAGGGACCCTCATGCAGATATTATGTTGGCTTTAGCATTGACAACTTGACAAGCTTATCGTATGTTGCATTTGTTCTCGAAAGATATTAACATAGCAAAAACTTGGTTTTGTTTTCTTCTTTTTTCTGCTTCAAACTTCACTATTTATTGATGGTAGATACTGATAGTAGGATTAAAAAATACTAATGTTTTGTGATTAAATTTATCGCGTGAAGAGAAGGGCCCCGACAATTTTGCAACTTATCCCGACCGTAGGATTTATCCTAACTGCGAGATTTATCTCTATTGCGGGACTTATCTTGACTGACTATTGAAACTACTAACTGCTCCATGATCTAGCTAGACGTGTCTACGACATGACAACCTGAATATTTATTGCCTTGGTAAAGGCTCACATACTGATTGTAATGTTTGATAGGCTTAGGACAAGATAATTAGAAAAAATAATGAGGTCCTGAGTTAAGATTGATCTTGAGCATACTGAATATTTTACATCATGAATGTCATAGTGCAACTGATGTTCTAGCCATTGATGACACTAGAAAGAATAGTGATCAAGTAAGAAACTAATGGTCAAGAACATACTGAACTATGAAATTATTGTGCATCATATGGTGCAACTGATGTCCTGGCCATTCTTGAATTATAAACATAGACTAAAAAGGGAAAAGTAAAGCTACTTATGATAATGATGGATTATGGATAACTCCTTATTTTTATCTACATGTATGGTTATTTTTATTAATTATTATTGTTACATATTGAGCTTCATTACTCATGGGAGGATTGTCTCTATTGTTTTTTATCAAACAGGCGATAAGCACCACTGTTGATGCAAATGTTCATGACCTGGTGGCTTGCACATGATAGTAGTCTAGTCTTGAGTTATCTTAGTTTTTCAATAAAGTTATTGAATCCTTTTTAGTTATGCCTTTTCATTTTGAAACAATGTAATAGACTATTGATGACAAAGAAATTTATACTCCAAAGGCAAGCATAAACTCCTAAAGTCAAGCTCGAACGAACCCCCACTTTTTGGAAATATTATTTGCTCGATTTCTATCCATTTCCATATTTCAATAATCCAGCACCTTAATATTCAAGTTTTGATATTGTGCCTTGATTTGAGAGAAATCACGGTTATCTTTCCTATTTCATGTAGCTGGGATCCGGGAAGATCAGCAGCCCAAAAGTTTTTCCGAACGCGAGCGGGCTTACCTGCCATAACAGCCCAGGCTGAGATTTTGAGAGACAAATTTGGAAGTTTGCTGCCAGCCAGAGCATAGCCTGGGCGCAAGGCTGGAAGCTATTGAAAAGGGGGAGGTGTCTGTTTTTATTTGTTGGGAGTACTTGATTACATTTAGGGCAAAGAAACAATGTTGGTTATCATTTACTTTGAACTTTTGTTTGCCAACCCGAAGATGTTCGGCTAAGCGTCTATCGCTGGAATCCCGGGGGAACTTATGTTTTTAATCTAATCCGCTATAGTTTTCGGTTTTCATATTAATCGCCAACTTGATCTTGCATCTTAATTTGAGAATGATGTTTTTTTGTGATTTGTGATTTCTTGCTATCTAGTCTTATTTCTGCCAACTGCAACATGGCCCATAAGGGTACTATAGCGTTGCCTCCTTTACACAGTGAGCCAAGAGGCTAGTGATGAAGTTTGAGAGAATTTTAGTCTAGGCTTGCCTTTTGGATAGGTGTCAGCCGAGAGGAAACCTCTTCCTATGAAGCCTAATCTAGAGCAAATAGCAACAAGGCTTTGGAGATTTATGGGTTTGGATGTAGAGGAACACCAGGTTATGATCTTGACCCTGGGAGGGGCTTGAATATTGACTTGGTAAACTAATCTCTAAATAGGGATCTCAAGCATATGACACAAGAGTGGAGGCTTGACTATTCGTATCCACCACGAGAGTGGGTTACTCTGATTAAAAGGAGTACTCCAAACCGAGCCCTTAGATCCCCCCGAAGAAAGAGGTTGGTGCGAGCCGAAAGGTTGTACCCCTCTGGAACTTGGGTGTCAAAGCTTGAATATATTATTAGGGATCAAGATGGGTAACTCTCCACTTCGAGAGAAGTCGAGAGAACGTATGGCCAAATTTCGCTTTGTCAAGCTTCGAGCCCTCGCCACGAGAGTGGGAGGGTAAAGAGTAAGACGATCACTACGAGAATGGGATCGCTTGACCCACGGTTGCAAGGTTCTTGGCTACTTTTTAAGCCTTCATGATTAAAGAGCGGAGAAGTTAGATTGAGAGGTGACCCCGAGGTTTCAGAGTCCTCTCGTACTTAGATTTATCTCTTTTAATTTCCATATTTTCTCTTTTGAGTCGAAAAACTCATTTTACATTAAATTTATTACTCCTCACTCCTTTTGTATCGGGCTTTAATCTCTGGTATCAAGCCTCCATCCGGGCCTAATTGAGGAAAAGTGGGAGCTGAGGCTCAAAATCATTTTTTTGCTGTGGATTGATACCTTAAGTACTCGACGATTGCCGTATACTTGCGGCAACAGGAGTGTGCTAGGTTTTATAAATTTTAATATTTGAAGTGAAAATGAATTTATTGCTTGACCCTATTTTCACGCCCAATCTGTGTTTCAAGCCCAAGGTCATTTTCTATCTTAAGACACACTTTGCATCAAATTTTTGGCGTCATTGTTGGGGATACTTTTGATTTTTTTTTTCATGCCTTTAACCCTAGTATTGTGATTTCAAGCCCTATTTTTTTCTCATTGTTTATATTTTATACCCTATCTATAATTTTTGGTTTCATCATTTTACTTTTCTTTCTTTTCTTTGCTTCCTTTTGTTTTATTTCCCGCTTAATCTTCCCTGGTCTATTGCCTAATCCTAATGTGTGCTTGAGAGGTGCATGCGAAGTTCCAACTTCAAAGAAGAAGAGATCCCTGAATTTGACCATGAGATCGTAAGAAATTTCAGGAAAAGAAGGGGAGAGCAGAGAATCTGTAGACTCCAAGCCCGAGCTTTGGAAAACAACATCGAGATGACCCAACCTAATCCAAATGCGCAAGGTAATTCAGTTGGAGGCCAAGGCAATCAGGTTATACCACCTATTGCGGTCAACCCTGATGCTACTCGAGCCTTGTTGGAATTCTGCATGCCTATAGCAATACGCCTGAACTACCTGGAGGAACCCTTCAGGCCCTAAGAAGGCACCTCAGGTAGAGATGAAACCACTATCCTCTACCCTCAGGTATGAATTTCTTGGCCCAGACTCCACTTACCCTATAATAGTTAGCTCTGCCCTCACCTAATACCAAACTAACCAATTGCTTAAAGTACTCAGGAGGTGTAGGAAAGCTATAGGCTACACCATGGCCGACATAAAGGGTTTGAACCCATCTCTATGCATGCATAGAATACCCCTTGAAGAAAATGCCAAGCCCTCAATCGAAGGGCAAAGACGACTAAATTCTAACCTTCAGTAGGTAGTCAAGAAGGAGACCCTTAAGTTGCTAGATTTCGGCCTAATCTACCCTATATCGGATAGCAACTAGGTCAGCCCAATCCAAGTTGTCTCCAAGAAAGGAGGTATGACCATGGTTCAAAATGACAAGGATGAACAAGTTCCATCCCGAACCACCACAGGTTGGAGGATGTGTGTAGACTTTAGAAAGCTAAACAAAGCAACCCGAAAAGGCCACTTCCCCTTACCCTTCATTGACCAAATGTTGGAGAGGTTGGCCAAGCATGAGTACTTTTGGTACCTTGATGGCTTCTCAGGCTTCCTTCAAATCCCATCCACCCAGACGACCAAGAAAAAGCCACATTTAAATGACCCTATGGTACCTTTGCCTATAGGATAATGCCTTTTTGTCTCTATATGCACCTGGAACTTTTTAAAAGATGTATGATTGCCATTTTTTTATTTTATTGAAAAAATTATGGAGGTGTTCATGGACGACTTCTTGATCTATGGCTCATCTTTTTCTAGTTGTCTAACCCATCTTGAACACGTGTTGCGCAGGTGTGAGGAAGTTAACTTTGTGCTGAACTTGGAAATGCCACTTTATGGTGTCTCAAACCAAAGCCTCGAAGTGGACCCTACGAAGATTGAAGTCATTGTGAAATTACCCCCACCTGTAAATGTCAGGGGCATCCGAGGTATCTTGAGGCAATGGCAGTTTTTACCAGAAGTTCATCCGAGACTTTTCGAAAACAGCCAAGCCCTTGATAGATCTACTACACAAAGACACCAAGTTCATCTTTGATGGATCTTGCCTCGCAGCATTCAACAAGATCATAGATACCCTGATCTCAATTCTGATCATGCAACCTCCAGACTGGACCTTGCCCTTCGAGATCATGTGCTACGCCAGTGATAACGCTGTGGGAGCAGTCCTCGGTAAGAAGAAAGACAAACTCCATCATATCATCTACGACGCCCACAAGACTCTTGATCGAACCCAACAAAACTGAACCACCATCGAGAAGGAGCTGCTAGCCGTGGTCTATGCAATGGACAAGTTCAGACCTTACCTCATTGGCTCCAAGGTCTTAGTGCATACTGATCACATGGCGGAGGCACTTGTTCTCCAAAAAGGACCAAGCCTAGACTCATTAGATGGGTGCTATCCCTGCAAGAGATCGACCTTGAAATCAAAGATCGGAGCAGAGGTGAAAATCAGGTTGCCAACCACCTATCAAAGTTGCAACATCCACGTGACTTCAAAGATAATTCAACTCTCATTCAAGATTCACTCCTTGATGACTACTTGCTAGCTCTCATCAGCCGAGATCCATCCTGTGAAATGTCATCTCCAGTGAAATGTCTAGGCTCAATGTTTCCATATCTAAAGTCTAAATCAATAATTTTTTGTTTACCTTTTTACAGGCATCATTACTTCATCAGTAATTTGATGATACATGAAAATAACACTTATAGGGATGAGAAACTAACATTGCACAAGATCTGGAAACAAGAAAAATATATCCATACTCTTTAGTTGAAAGATATTACAATTGAAAATTTGGAACAAAAATGGAGATCACAAGAAAAACAATTTCTTGTAAAGACATGCACTAACAAATACAACTTAAAGAATAATTGAATCAACTTGTAGGACGGCATAAGCTTGTAATAACTTTAAATCAACTTGTACTTAAAGAAACACTAGAATAGACTTCTAGGACGGCATAAACTTTCATGTAGTGAAACAGTAATAGCAGAAAAAAAATGAAGTATGCATAGGCAATATGTATCCGAACTCTTAGGGCATCAAAAATATATTTTTTGACAAATGTATATTCATATCCGATCATTGAGAAGTACACTTATTCTCAAAAAAAAAACAATGGGATTCAGAAGCTGCAAATAAGATATCCTATTATATGTCAACTTACAAATAGACCTGTTCTTTTATGACCATGATGCATGCTGCCCAGGCTCTGTATTTAGAAGAGAAGTAAGATATCATGGTTATGTATTTATAATGAGGGGAAAACAATAAAGAAGAATCCATATCCATTCCATATATTTTCAACCATAAAAAAGTTAATCATTTATGTACGTATTACCATGTAGTCCATATTGGCAATTGGAGATACATAAGAGTTTTCTTTAAATACAGATGTTACAGTATCAGAATATTTTGGATAATAAAGAAGTTGCGAGAGTAAAAAATAAATAGGGTTCTATTATGGAGGGTTATGATTTGGGGCCAAACGCTTCCCTCTCAAGCATTTGATGTGAGAGGAGAGGAGAGCCATTGAGCTAAAGACTCCCCTCCCAAACGGTGCCTTAAGAGAAAAAAAATGGGTTACAACGAAAGAAAAAAGAAAATTGGCAAGAAAAAATAGTTTAATGAGACATACATAAAGAACTGCTACTCTTTAAGGGATAAAGGCACAAGAACATGAGAAATATAAATTCGAAAGAAGGCAATGAACATGAAAGCAAATAAGTATAATATTGAGAAAAAGTCAAATAAGGTGCACATTTTAACATAATACAATTTTCATATCCATTTAGGAGAATGTGAAGGCACGAGGAAAATCGTATTAAATAAAAGAATAAATCAAGAGAAACCAAAAGGCATTGAGCAATTAAAAGAAGACCAACACATAAATAACCATCCATAATTTCTCTTTCCTTGAATAACAAATTCATCTTGTAGTTTCGTTATGAGCTCCCTGTGATAAAAAGTATGACCTTATGATGTAGAACAATTAGAGTTATGAGTCTTTCGCCCTTTAGTATGTGGCCTTTATATTAGTTTAGTTACTTTTAAATAGTTTTTCTTTATCCATTCCATATATTCAACAGTCATGCAAAGATATTATTAATATAGTATGTACTACCTGGCAGTCGGCAAGGAAGGGAAAGTTGTGTGATGAAAACAGAGCACTAACGGGCAATAAAACTCTGGAGAGTTTTTCTTTTCTTTACACACAGATGCAGTGTATTAGAATATTTTCGGCATTTATTAGTTTAAAGAAAAAAAAAGATAGTGTTCTAAGACTAACTAAATGAAAAAAAGAGAAAATTGACAATAAAAGAGTAAACAGATTATGCAAATGAGGTTCTACAACATAGTCAAACATACACGGATAGATAAGAGTTCTCTTTATGCACATTACTGTACTGTAGAGGAGGTTCTACAATCAAAAAAGTTTAAAAATGTTGATAGTTTAAACAAAAAAGAAAAGGTGAGGGATTGAGACGAACCAAACGAAAGAAAAAAAACAATATGAATTCAGATGCATTGTTGGATGTAGAAGAAAAGGTTGCAAGAGAATCATCAGCAAGGAAAACAAGAGACCCATGATGTGTTCAATATACTCCCTATTGGCGATGTGACGACGGCGCAATTATCGGATGAAAACAGATCTACAAATTACTCAAAATAAAAGAGGGCTTCAAAAGAATATGTGATTTCAGATGCATTGGAGATTCGAGAGAGAGTAACACCCATAATTCTTAAAAGAATAAAAAAAAGAAAGAAAATGAAAGGAATGGAAAAGAAAATATTGGATTTAGATTTAGATTTAAATACGAATTTGAATTTACAACATATTTTCAAATTCAAATCCAACTCTAACTAACCTTAAGCCTATCCCTATAAGTACCCCTAAGCCTTGAGGAGAAATCCCAAACCCTCATAGTTTTTTCTCAAGCTGTCAGGGGGATTTTTCTCCTCTCCCACCCCTCTTCATCTTCGCTCAGGGTCCTAAGGTAAGACAAAAATAATTTATCTTTATTCTCTCTTCTCTCATGGCCTCATAGCAAGGGGATTATGCAGGAGAAGTACAAGAGGAGATCAACACAAAGGAAGAATAAGAAAAATCCTAAAGCCTAGGAAAGCGAAAAAAGGAATGTAAGGGGAACCCTTAGGGTTTATAGGAGAGATAGGATGATTTATCTCTACCTATTTGATTATTTTCATAAAAGCAAAGAAGATTATAATTTTGATATTATTTATTGATAGAAATCTTGCCTTAAATTTAGTAGAGAATTAAGCCTATTGCTTTACATGTTTTTAATATGTTTATTCATGATAAAAGAAGAAGAAGTATGTTTTCCTAAGTTTTTAATATGTTTATTCATGATAAAAGAAGAAGAACCAAACCGTAACGAACTCTATAGATTTAATATAATCACCACTAGCCATGTCAAAGAAGAAAAACAAACCTCGCCAAGAAGAATGAAGATTGCACCACGTCGAAGTCAAGCACGGATCATGCATGAAGAACGCGGGATGTCAGACACGGACCGTGTCGCACCCTGAGCGTGGACCGTGCCTGGAAGAACAACATCGAAGATATGTTTTTATAGGACCCTAAACGGTCCGTTTCTTTCCCTAGCACAACCCATTTTTCGTAAGATGATGATGCATGCATGATGTTATGAATGTTAATGAAAAGTTACGAAATAATGTTGAAAATCTATGAAAAGCTAATGGAAGATAAGAAATATTAAGAAAGACAAAAGATGTAATTGGCGGGAATCCATGTACTGATTGCAAATCGGGAGAAAAAGCAGGATGATGAGGGGGACAGAGGATGTAGCCGCAAGCAAAATGGTGAAACCCCAAGCCGCATGACTCCGAATCACTGTGTGACCAATGTTCCAGTTGCACGGTTCTTTCCCATACCTGTGCAACGAATCTGCTTGTGGTCATGTACAACCATTGATACCATGCAACATGAAAGTACATGAAGCTCCCGTAATTAAAGAAGAGATCTTCACCCAATGATGATGATGATGATGATGTTAACATTAAAGAAAAATGAAAGAAGTTAAAAGATAACTTCTAAGAAAGAAAGAAAGTCCAAGAACGAATGAAAGAAAGCAAGAAAGTCAAGAAAGTCAAGAAAGCAAGAAAAGTAAAGCTGCAAAGCTGAAAGCAAAAGAAAAATTATGGACATTCATGGTCCTAAGAATTAATAAGATTCTAGATGCTCAAATGTTAGATTGATTATGCCTTCCTATGACATATTTGCTTACATGTTTTTATGATTTGCAGCAAGGTAAATGATTATTATCCCAGCATTTTATTTCACCTATTATATTTTATTTATTTTCACCCTATTTGGGTCTTACATATTGGGCGAAGGCTTACGGGGGAGTTTTCTGCCACAGCATCTGGGTCTTGCAGGCATACAGGGCTACATAATAATGATGGTGGTGTGGACGGCAATGATGTTCATGACAACACAAGACGATTGCACATGGTTTGGACTAGGTCTAGTTATATGTGAATAAATAGAGTTGTAATAGAAAGTATTTGGCCTCAGTCCATGTTTATATGATTAAGTCTTCCGCAATGTAAAGTTTTAATTTCAGCATATGTGTACAAGTTGTTGACCATATAAAGGTCAAAAGTCAAGTCAAGTTAAGTATGAGTAACGTCTCCAAGAGCAAATCTAAATAAGTATTTGGAGCAACTTTTGGGGGCATTACATTTTGGTATCAGAGCCTAAAGAGGGACACTTCTTAGCTATCTCTAAAGATATAAAGGTCCATGTGCAATCGTCATGAACAGTCGCTACGACTTCAAGAAGAAGTTAAGCAAGGTCTTATAGATAGGTAAAGTCGAATGTCTCCTAAGTTTTATATGAATGATGCATGTTAATTTGTAGGGATCCTAATCTTTCTCCCTAAATCAAGTGAATAATTTCAATAGAAAAGATTAGTGTAATTGAGGTTTTTTAAGATCTAGGTGATCTTGATGTATATTTAAAAAAGGAAGAAGAAAAATAAGAAAAGAAGTAGGTGAATTATGTATCTATGTAGGTTTTAGAAAAAAAATATTTATGATTGAGGAATTTAAAGTTTTCTTAATATTCCAAAGTGAGAGTTAAGAAGAAAGATATAGGATGGATAATCTCTGAGGTTCAGAATTTAGTGTTACCTTTAATAAAGATGGATATGAAAAATTATGACTAATATTTTATTCTTCTTTCATTTCATCCAAAAGAATAATATAATCTATGTCTTAAGGAGGTTATTTAAAAGTAATAGAATCAAGGCGATTCTAAAAAATAAAGAATTTGTAGGATGATATTTGAAATAAAATGAAAAAAAAAGGATGAGAAACTCTAATTGAGCAAATGATAAAGATCTAGATGTTGAGAGAGTTCTCAAGGAACTTAAAGTTTGAATTAATGATGACTGCGTAAGCAATGAATTTAGAATAAATCATGTGTAAATTGAGATTTTTAGGTTATTCTCAAATAACCTAATGCATGATTAGGTTAAGGAGGAATTTACTCCACAAATTATAAGGATAGGATAAATTTTCTATCCGACCATTAGTGTTTAAGTGTTTTAGAGTGATAGTCAAATGTGATATAAAGCATGGTCCATAATAACGAAAGATAAAAAAAATTTTGAGAGACACCTCCATAAGATCAATGTGGGGCATGTGTAGAATTTCCCCTTAAGTACATGTTAAGGCTATTTTTGATCAACATAGTATTATTGCCATGTCTAATGTGCATGAAATGAAAAGACGCATTAAGATGAATGTGACCATAGGATGTGATTCTATTTGAGTAATAACTGCTTACTTCTATATCTATGAATAGTTATGCTCAATCCAAATCTTATCACCCTTATGCTAACCCAAGCGTGGTTGGACACTCTTTATGTGGACTCAATGAATGATTAGGTAGATAATTATCAAAGGCTAGTTGTGATAGAAGCAATGATTATCCAAAAAGGTGATTTAAGGAAAGAGAAATGTTGCGAATAAATCAACTATGCCTACTAGTTCATCGATTTTATAATTTTATGATTTCTCATACAAATTGCATGTATGATATATAAATGAAGGATCTGAAAAGCCTTGTTTTATAGGAATTGGATTCATTTCTTGTGGAAATTATACATGAATAATATGATCCAAAGAATGAGCCATTGTCAGGATATTCTAAATAGCTTGATGGCCAATTAAAAAAAGGTATAGGATTATTAGGGATCCAATTAAAAATATAATATTCGAGGAGTACATATAAAAATGGATCTTCCATGAGATGAAAATGGAATTAGTGAATTTGAAAAATGTGAATATGTTATCTTTTAGTTACCATCATAGCAAAGTCCTTCGACTCTCAAGTATAAATCTAAGAATGACTAAAGTTCTAATATATTTATACAATAGTTGGGAAGTGATTATGGTCAAGATATACGTGTTAGCCTAAAGTTCATAGGTTAGGAAAAGAAAATAATTGTGTTAAAAAAAATATTTCTGAAGGATATGCACAAATAATACTATGTATTAATATCTTTTCTTTTAGTGAGACCAATGTGAGTGGTCTCCAAAAATTAAGTTAGCACCACGTTCATGATGTGAAGACTAATAGGTGAATAAATGGAATGTGCATAGTGGTTCATACAAGGATGATAATGAACTTAAATTCATGTGAGTAAAAGTGATATAACTCAATTATTGAAAGGACTATGAGAGAACCATAGAAGATTATGTATAACCATGGATGACTAATACCCATGATAGACACATATGTTGAGTAGAATTATGGACTTATGGATTGATGTAACGTGTAGAAATGAGAAATTAAAAATATTGATTTTCAAGTAAAATATGTATATATATATATATATATATATATATATTAAGGAGGTTATTTTACCACCTGCATGTCATAGGACTATTATGTGTATAAAGACGTATTAAGTGGGGTAAGAAAAATGATGTCAAAGATCTTATAGGATGTGAAACATGAATAACGTAGTCGAGGATAAGTAAGTTCAATCAAATGCTATGATCAAAATTCGTGATGTGAATACATAGGAGATGCTTATGTACCTTCTTCGAAGACATCTGGAAAAAAAAATAAAAGAAAGACAATAGATGATGAAATATTTATTTTTAGAGTATCAATATTTATTAAGACTATATATGAAAAAAAATGATTTATTGGATTTACTACGGTACTACCCAATGAATTAAATAACCATATTCTTAAGGAGGTTATTCATAGATAGTTTAAAATGAAGAAAGTTTTGAAAAGAAAATGATTATAAGTGTGATCTTCTAAAATAATTCGTACGATTAAATTATACAAAGAGAATTGAATTGTATGTTTTTCGAATATCAATCTCATATAAATGAGTTTCAAGAAGTTAGATTATGATTATGATCATGATTGCAAAATAATGATTGAGCTATGATCAAGGGAAGACATACAAATTAAAAGAGAGATAAATGAAAGTGTTTAATGATGATTATTAACATGTGACGATATATAGGACGAATACTATAACACAAGTCATATGATCAAGAAATTTTGGCATGATTAAGGATTATTAGAGTATCTTGATATTGATGAACTATATTGGAAGAAAAAAGATAAACATGAACTATTTGATATGCCTGCAAATTATGCATAAATTTGAGGATGAATGTATTTTTAAGGAGGTTATAATGTAACGTCAAAAATTCTAAAAAGAATAAAAAAAAGAAAGAAAGGAAAGGAAAATAAAATATTGGATTCAGATTTAGATTTAAATACGAATATGAATTTAAAATATATTTTTAAATTCATATACAACTCCAACTAACCTTAAACCTATCCCTATAAATATCCCTCGGCCTTGAAGAGAAATCCCAAACCCTCATAACTTTTCCACAAGCCATCAGGGGGATTTCTCTCCTCTCCCACCTCTCTTCATCTTCCCTCAAGGCCCTAAGGTAAGACAAAAAAAATTGTCTTTATTTTCTCTTCACTCATGGCCTCATACCAAGGGGATTACGTAGGAGAAGTACTAGAGGAGATCAACACAGAGGAAGAATAAGGAAAATACTAAAGCCTAAGAGAAACAGAGAAAAGTCTAGGAAAACGAAAATGGTATGTAAGAGGGGCCCTTAAGGTTTATAGGAGAGATAGGATGATCTACCTCTACCAATTTGATTGTTTTAATGAAAGTAAAGAAGATTATGATTATTCTATGTTTTTTGATAGAAATCCTGCCTTGGGATTAGTAGAGAATAATGCCTATTGCTCTACATGTTTCTAATATGTTTATTCATGATAAAAGAAGAAATATGTTTTCCTAAGTTTCATGCAAAGCCCCAATCAAGAACATAGATCTTTATGTCATAAGGACACCCCTTTAAAGATGACGGTCGGATAAACAAGGGCCCCGTCCTACAGACGCGGGTTGTGTTGTGCCGCCGACGGAGAAGGACCGCTGAGCGCGGACCGTGTCGCCCACATGCGTGTTGTCTCACCGGAGAAGACGCGCCGCGCGCCAGCACCAGACGTGTTATACTCGGATGCGGGTGTGTGTTGGCGGCGAATCATGCGAAACTCTAGCTGAACGCGGGCCGTGTCAAACCACGATGCGGACCGTGTCTCGACAAAGAACACGTCGTGTGCCGATACGGGTCATGCCCTCTAGGACACGGGTTGTGCTCCACAGCGGATATGACGGAACCCTAGCGCCATTATAACGGGTTGTGTTCTACTCTAACTCAGACCGTGTCCTAGTAGTAAGAACGAGAAGACATAAGTTGGGCCGTGTGCCGTAACGAACTCTATAGATTTAATATAATCACCACTAGCCGTGTCAAAGAAGAAAAATGGACCTCGCAAAGAAGAATGAAGATTGCACCGTGTCGACGTCAAGCACGGATCACGCATGAAGAATGCAGGATGTCAGACGCGGACCGTGTCGCACTCTGACGCGGACCGTGAGTGGAAGAACATCATCGAAGATATGTTTTTATAGAACTGGAAACGGTTTGTGTCTTTCCCCGACACAACCTGTTTTTTAAAGATGATGATGAATGCATAATGTTATGAATGTCAATGAAAAGTTATAAATAATGTTGAAAAGCTATGAAAAGGAGGATGATGAGGGGGACAGGGGTGTAATTGGCGGGACTCCATGTACTGATTGCAAATCGGGAGAAAAAGGAGGATGATGAGGGGGACAGGGGTGTAGCCGCAAGCAAAAAGGTGAAACCCCGGCCGCATCACTCCAAATCACTGCATGACCACTTTTCCAGTTGCATGGTCATCTCCCATACCTGCTCAACGAATCTGCTCGTGGTCCTGTACAACCACTGATGCCATGCAGCATGAAAACACATGAAGCCCCCTTAATTCAAGAAGAGCTCTTCACCCACTGATGATGATGATGACGATTATGATGATGATGACGATGATGATGATGATGATGATAATGATGATGATGATGATGATGATGATGATGATGATGATGATGATGTTAACATTAAATAAAGACGAAAGAAGTTAAAAGACAACTTCTAAGAAAGAATGATAGAAAGTTAAAGAACGAATGAAAGAAAAAATCAGGACATCCATGGTCCTAAGAATTAATAACATGATGGATGTTCAAACGTTATGATTGATTATGCCTGCCTATGACTGATTTTGCTTACATGTTTTTATGTTTTGCAGGCAAGGTAAATGATTATTATACAAGCATTTATTTCACTTATCATATTTTATTTATTTTCACCATATATGAGTCTTACATACTGGCGAACACTTACGGAGGGTTTTCCGCCTCTGCATTTGTGTCCTGTAGGCATACAGGCCTAGATAATAATGATGGTGGCGTGACGACGATGAGGTTCATGACAGCACAAGACGATTGCACATGGTTTGGACTAGATCTAGTTATATGTGAATTAATAGAGTTGTAATAGAAAGTATTTGACCTCAGTCCATGTTTATATGATTAAGTCTTCCACAATGTAAAGTTTTAATTTTCGCATATGTGTACAAGTTGTTGACCACATAAAGGTCCAAAGTGAAGTCAAGTTAAGTATAAGTAACGTCTCCAAGAGCGAATCTAAATATGTATTTGGAGCAACTTTTGGGGGCGTAACATTTAGGTATCAGAGCCTAAGGAGAGATGAAGGATCTGGATGGCACCAAAAGGGGAGGGTGAATTGGTGTATAAAATTTTTACTACTTTTGTTGTGCTAGATTAGTTAGATTATACTTAGTGGAAGCATATAAATTCAAGAACAAGCAGATAGAGTGAGGGAAAGAGCAGAGGAAATAAACAAGCACACAAACACAATGTTTGTTGATGAGGTTCAGCCGAACTCCAGGCCTACATCCCCGCTCCGGTCTTCTCGCACTTGATATCTCCGAAGATCACTAACTCCGTCTTCAAGGGTGAAGGTTCCCTTACAAACTTCTCCTTTCTTGCACGAGGACAAGGAGACAACCTCTTACAAATATCTCAAGAACTCTTGATCCCTTCTATCCTGGATTCTTCACTCGAATCGCAGAAGGGGAACTAAGGCTTTCTATCACTCAAAGCGCTCGCTCAATATTTTGCCAAAGTTACTTCTCAAGACTCTTGGGATTACATTATATACTCTGCACTAAAGACCTAATTCTCTCTCTCAGAAAACTAGTTGATTCTCTCCCTCAGATACGTTAGGATCCTTCGGTCGCCCGTGGCAC